>JAPTHN010000023.1:2592896-2883693 GCA_026936325.1 Platynereis dumerilii | reverse complement strand
CAGTCAATTTATCCAGATGTGAGTGATGCTAGAGTGCCAGAGAACGAGTGCCAGAGGAGGAGGAGAGTGGACCAGGTGGAGAGGAGAGCAGGACCAGTAGTAGGACCAATGGTAAACCAGTGCTAGGACCAATGAGATGGACTGTGTCCATGGGCCCCAGGGCATCTCTTCTCCTCCTCATCTCCAACCCACACCACCAAGCAGCAGCAGCAGCAGCAGTAGCACCAGGGGAGGATTCAGGGGGGATGCAGCCCCCCCCCCAATGTTTTTTTTTAATACTTTGAATTTTTTTTTATTTAGAGTCAGCTTAAATGATTGAGATGGTTGCACTATTCCTTTGAGCTAATACAGCTTGTTGTCTTCAGCTGAGATAATTTGTCCGTTATCATGACTTAAACAACAAGCTATATGTTAGCTCAAAGGAGTTGTGCAACCATCTCACTCAATTATTTAGCTGACTCAAAATTCAAAAGTTACAGTGTACTAACTATATCAGCACTGCGTTATGTTAAAGGCCGGTCGTTCAGAGACGCGATAACCCGATACCTCCCCTTCTCCCCCCCCCTGAATTAATTTCCTGGATCCTCCCCTGAGCTGAGCATCATCATCACTCATGTCACCAGCTGACACTGTCTTATTACTTGTCAACTCCATTGCAAACAAACAGTAACAGCTGAACGATTGACTCTCAGATCACTTTCCCCACAACTATAAAGCAGACCAAAGCGCCAGCCACACAGATGAAAAAGACTCCGGATCCACAAGAGGAAAAACTCCAATCCCAATTCACAGCAGCCTCTGACAATCTCAATACTCTGGTGCAATGACTCTGGTTGTCCAATGACTCTGCTCTTGATTCCACTCTTGATTCTGCTCTTAATTCAACTCTGACGACAGCTCTATATTGGTCCTTGATCCATCAGATCACTGCTAAAACTCTTATATTACAGTTTTTATTACACTATTATATATTAGACATCAGGAGAAGTACAATCTTTTATTACAACTTTTTATTTTAACCAAATGAAAACATAACTTCTTTTAGCAATCTATTTGCACAATATCACAGTTTCAGGAGTATCACAACCTTTTATTACAATCAAATCAAAACTAAAGTACTTAAGGTAATCTGTTTGCACTGCAGTTTAGCAAATGAAGCAATTTATCACACAGACAGAAATGAGTCAACGTTTCCAAGGGAGAGGCTACAGAAACATTGACATAAATCTTAGGAATTTCATTTGCAGTTGGAGGCACAAAAACACAAGATAGCCTTGGCTTTAATTATCACAATTAATGCCAGTGAATTACACGTCCGCTTGGCCCCTCAATCCTTCATGGAATGGCGCGCATCCGAATTTCAAAAGACGTCTTTTTGAGCAGGCAGCACGGCGTCTCATCTTACGCGGCCGCGTAATTTCACACCGAAGAACGCCGACAAATTCTGGGAGAATTGCGTCTCTTTCCTGGCAGCAGACAACTCATAAATAATGCACAGCCCTTGATTTGCTTAGTTAATCTGACGTGAAAAGACATGTTTAGCAATATTCCTGGCTGGTGGAGGCTTGTCGCGGGGTGGGCAGGGAGCAGGGCAATTAGGGGACGAGTCCCGGATGAGCAGCAGACGAAAATTGAAAAGGCGGGAAAATTACACAAATACAACGAAACTGCTCAGCCATGCTCTTTCTGCGTGTTGCAGCTGGGAGAAATCAAAAGGAGAAAATTCAGACGGAAACGAAAAACCCGTCTACTCCAGAAACACAGAGAGAGATCAAATTCCTTCGCAAAGCATTCTGGGAGGAAGTCGTCTCCGAGGAAGATATCGTGTGACCTAATTCGACTTCAATCAAAAGCAATAACTGAAGTCGGATGATGAAATCTGAATTCAGTCTGAATTTCAGACCACATCTTGCTGTCTTGAAATTCACTCAAATGTCACTTAGCTGTGGGTTACCAACAAAAATACTCAACTCGAAGAACTTTGCGGAGTTCTGTTTTGAATTGGGAAAGCAGGTAATATGCTAGGAGGGATGCAATTCCCGCTGGGAGGCATGGGGTTTTCTGAATCTAAGGAGAATCCTAAGAGATGCTCGAATGCACAGTCTGTAAGGGCCATCATTTCACCTTGTTTCAGCAGGCACAGGCTAGGCCTAGGCTAGGCCTAGGCTAGGCACAGGGCTTGATCGATGGTTCAGCGTCTCTTCAATAAACCAGCAATGTGATGCTGTCTTTGCCGGGCCAGTGATGGATCTGCTCTGGTTTAAAAGTACACATCATGAGATGCATAGCAAGTTACCAGTCCTGCCTGCTCGGCGTGCTCGGGCTTTGCATGCCACAGTTCGTCGCAGCAACACGTTAAAGCCACTATGAAGGATTGCTGTTACCGGAAGCTGTAAAACGGCTAGATGAAGCCATCAGTTTACACAAAGATATCAATAGGTGGTGTGGAATTAAAATCATTTATTGACATGGTGTTATGGAGTTTTCAGAATTTATTGCAATCAACATCATTTTGTTAGGCTGCAGACACCTCCATTCCTATCTGGGTAGAAGTACAGCATGCATAGGAATGTCAAAAGACGTCTTTTTGAGGAGGCAACGGCACAAGGCTACCCTTTCATCTGACTGGGCCTCGACATTTACATGTATTGTGTGGGTTGAGGCAAATCGGAAAGACAGGTGCCTTGCGAAAGCATGCGAAAGTGAAAGGATTCACACATTAAGGGTACATAAAGTAATTCTGTATTCCTTGATCACAAAAGCCGCAACAATGTCGTACCGCAAAACACCACAACATACTCCGACCACGACAAAGCATACACGACAACAGCACCTCGCGGCACTCCGCCATCCACATTTTTGCCCATAAACGACAAGCACTTTCTTCTTTCTTCGCCAGCACCTCCCGCACATGCCGCAGCTACAATACAGCACTTCCGGCCACATGCCACCTAGCGGCAATCAAGTAAAGAAAATGGTCATAATGGGGAAAACGGACATTGTCGGAGGAAGCAGTCGCGGAGGGCGCCCCAGTCGTCAACCATTGTATTTATAGGCGGCCATTCTCCTCAGTCAACAAATGCCATTGTGTCACTGCCATAGCAACAAAACACACTGGCAACCATTACTTTCCCTCTCCTCCTTCCCACTTGCTCACTCCAAATATTATATTTATAGGAGGGCATTCCTGTAGTTGCCATGGTTTCTCTTATCAGTTCACAGCTCCATCACCGCAAGGACAGCAGCCAAGCAGCAGCCAGTCATTTGGAGAAATCCTCTCCATTATGTTGTTCCTATCTAAACTAGCATCATGAATGGAGACATATACTCACAGCAACAGATTTAGCTAAAAGCAAATATATCGGTGCTGCTTCCGAAAATAAGATGAACAGGGAATCAGACTGTATGAATGAAAGGCTTCAGTCTGTTCAATGCATCGTTACCATGACAACCCTTTTATGCCCAAATGTAGATCAGAGGCAAATGGCTCAAGACTGCAGGGAAAATCACAAAAATAAGCAGCTCTCAGGAGAACTTGAGAAGAGAAGAATATTCAAATGCATTTGGGATGAATTTGGGAGGACAAGTCATAATTCACCAAATACCATAAAAAGGGACAATACATTGGTGCTGAAATATGCAATTAAATGTGTTGCTCCATGGGAACTGAGACTGTGATTTATGTCACCCGCTTGGGTAAATCATGCCACATGTGGGTAACAAATTCAAATTTAATGCGGTACATTACAGGCATTATGGAGAAATGGCCCAAACGAGCAACTTAAGGCAAGCGCGGAGAGACAAAAGAAAGGCAAAAGGCAAAGAAGACATCCGATGACCTAAAAGAAAAGCTCTGATGACCTAGAAGACGTCCTGATGACCTAAAAGGTCCAAGAGTGGGGGGAGGTCAGACCTGGTCAGTTGTAGATCAGGTGTTGGTCATCAGTGGCCATGTGTGGTCAATGCAGGTGGTCAATGCCTCCTCGCCCTGTCCCCATGCTTTGCATATTCCTGGTCATCCATCAGAATCCTGCTATTCAGTTCCATCAGCATCCCAATGCTCTCCTAGTGCCCTTCTAACCATGCTCATAGCACCCACAAGCAATAACAGTGGCTGTAACAGCATCCAAAAAGAGCATTGTACAGCAGTTCATATAAGGAACAGTTTCTATTTTCTAAGGTCACTTGCTGCAATGTTACATACTATTTTAGGATCATCAAATTGGGTGTTGAACAGCAGTCAACCAATCAGATGAAGCATAAATTACTCTACATGTATATAGTAACAGACCCTATCAGCGCATGCTTATTGTATCTTCAGGGAAAAAAACCGACACCAATACCTCAACCGATAGCACCGATACCATCAACAGCCGTGTTGGCATCCGCAATTTCACATTTAACATCAACCGAAGAGTCAACATGTACCCAAAACGCCATCATCAGAAAACGACGATATATTTGCGACAAAATCAGAAGGGAAGAGAAACGAGAAATGAACATTCAACGACATTGTCGACACGAAATTTATATAAGTAACAACAGCATCGGTCAACTGCAACATTTGGACAATAACCAGTTAACAACAGCAACAACAATAACAGAAACAGCTGCAGCAGTATTATATCAACAGCTCCCCATCTTTGTCACACTAAAAGTCGGTCGCTGTGGGGCTTTCGCTTGGCTGCATAAACGTAAAAATGCAAAGGCACAAAAGATCCTTGTCGCAACCTAAAGACATCCTTCGACATCTCTAAAAGCCGCTCGCTCTTATTAGTGGCTACAGATGGAAAAAAATGCAGCTATTGTGACAAAGAAATACACAGAGGGAGCAGTAATAACCATATGTCTTGAATCTTTAGGTAGTATTCAATATTCCTGTAAACTAAAAGCCAATTTCACATCGCAACATAATCATCACTAACACAGTGCATATCTACCTTCTGGAAGCACACTATAATATTGCTTCAGAAAACCATTTAGTAACATAAGCACTCAGATATTAGAAATATGTCTGGAAGTAAGCAAAAAGTTCATCCAAAAATATGTCCGCATTTACGCCCAAAGCATTTTCCTGTGCAACAACGTCAGTCCATTATGTTACATTAATGGTGACTGACCGGTGCTGACCGGCTTAACTGAAACTAAATATCTCGAGCACTGTTATTTATTTTGGCATGAGGAAAGAAATCAGTGCAATAGTCAAAGACTATTCTATTATCTTGATCAAAAATAACTTGATAAACAAGCTGACTCTGTACTGGAAGTGTGTCAATGGAAACAAGATAGAATTTTTAAAGAAAAAAAAAATCATTTAAACCTTCCCTTCTGTGAAAAACAACAAAAAGAAAGGAATAAGAGCTTTTCCCTTCTAAGGCACATTGGAACAAGGAAAGAGGCAGTATGGAGTTTCACAGAGAAAAGTAATCCCAGATCAAAAGACTTCTAGCATGGTGCAGCCACTGCCTCAAGAGTGTCTGTGGGTCTCACATAGGGAGAACACAAAATATCAGGTGTGCAATAACGGGGGCATATGACATGTAGGAGTTCCAGCAGCAGACACCAGACTACCAAGGTTGCAGAAGCAGGAAGGAGACAGGAGGAGGCAGGCAAAGATGTTGTGAAGCATTTAAGATATGCTCCAAGTCTCTTCCCCATCAGCAATCCATTTAGAGTTGAGGCGACAGAAACCAAACACCGGTGAATGGAGCGAAAAAGAGAAAGTCACACATTCAGTGATAGGATTCGCCAGAAGTGTCAGTGAACACTTTCTTGTGCCAAGCTCCTTTTAAATTCTCCTTTTACCAACATACAGGCGTAGTGCATATCACCAGATTCACCACAGAGTGAATTCACCTTTTAAATGCTCCCTTTACAAATACCAAGTAACAGGGACACTGTGTAATGAGTATATAACTTGTAAGCCCATATAGGGCTGGGTGTATATTTTTTACACAGGTCAATAAAGAATTTGTCCGTATATATCACAGACTGTTGCTGTGTGGCACAGAGTCAATTCAGTCAATTTGCCTTTTAAATGCTCCTTTTACAAATGCCAAGCAACTAGAAAATTACATGTACATGTATACCACATGCAGACAGTCACAGTGGTAGAGAGAATCAATTCGGTTTACAGTCCATGCAGAGTATGATTATATCACCAAAGAGTAACTTGACATTTTAATTGCTCCTTTTACAAATACCAAGCAACCAAAACAGTTTAATTATATACTAAATTTTTAAGGGGTCAACTGAATTGAAAAGGTTCAATAGTTGGTGAGAAGGCCCTATGAAAGGACCCTGTGCTCCCAACTTGAGAGAAAGGGGTTCCATTGTGGGAGTTCGGTGCAGCTGGATTATCTAAGTGTTGTTTTTGATTGCTGTTTGAACCTTTTAAAAGTTGAATAATGCATGAACCTTTTAGGGTTCCTTATCTACACCAGCTTATAGAACCCTTAAAGGTTCTATATAAAACCTCTTTGTTAAGAGTGAGAAGTAAGAGCGGAGACATGAGAAGTAAGAGGAGAGACATGAGAAGTAAGAGCGGAGACATGAGAAGTAAGAGGAGAGACAGAAGCAGTTAGTGAGCCATTAGCCCTGCAATGTGCTTCCTTTGTTCTGTGGTAACATGTCTCTTGTACAAATGAGGAGGAAGGTCGTGCTATGGCTTGTCTGTGGCTTGCCAGTGCCTTGCCATTGGCTTCCCCATGTCTTCTGGACCTTCCATCCACAATAAAGGTCAGACTCTTGACTGATTGGTATCCATGGCAACTACTGCCATAAGCCAAGCAGCCTCAGCATCCTTGCAAGCATCTCGGCATTAAACTGCAGGGCACTTGAATCATTAATGCTACCACTCCAGAGCTAATGGGATGGGTAGGAACTGCAGCACAAAATAAGATAGAAGAACAACCTCAGCAATTAGCAGTTATGTGAGCAAGTCACAGCTTCCACATAGTCTAAAACCCCTGCCAGAGGAAGCCAGAAGAAGCCAGGGAAGTAAGTATTAAGTAAGTGCATAAAGACTTCCACAAGATAATGGCTTAATACACGGAATTATTCCATGCAATTAAAGCCAACAGAAAGCCAACAGATCCAACCAATTACATTATTCAAAGCTGATTAGGTCGCCCACTTGTTGCTCCTCAATGTCCTCATCAAGTTAGAAATCTTCCTCATCAAGTTAGAAATCTTCCTCTTCAAGTCAGAAACCTTCCATCACCATCAATGACCCCCCTTTGAGAAGATATCTAATATATAATTCAGGAATATGACAGAATTGCCCATTGTAACTTCAATGGGCCTTTGAATGTATTCATCATATCTGAAGGATAAATCAACTTGATGGCTGAAGAAGAATAGCTAAATGATAACACAATGGTGAATATTAAGCTATTATTATATTAGAAATGTTCTCTGGATTCTCAATGACATTATTGCAGATATCTGCATTGTCTCAGAGAAATATAAAGACTTCCTTGGGACAATTTCCTTTCTATTGCTAGCCTATTACTGAAGCCATTACTCCACAGGAATGGCAGAAAGAAATGTCCGTGCCCACAATGCGAATGCAGGAACAAGAGGCCTGATCGAGCGTTGCTAAGTAATCATGCAAATGAGCAGAGGTCACAGAGGTCGTGAGGACAACGATTGGGAATACTAAGTCAAGGGTGAGGTGGAAGAGATATGTGGAGGAGACATAAGACACCAAACACTTACTATATAACCCATTACATTTACAATACAGCTGTCCTTATGGCACGCTATCCCCATCAGCGGAATAAGACTGTAGAGTAAGAAAATTAACATAACCCTCAAGAGACCCGATCTTTCTCCGCGGAAGGGGTGTATCGTACCACGGAAATCATCATTTTCTAACTCTACCTCTTCAACCTACTTTTTCTGCTGAGATAAATTCAGTATTCACGTAAAATGTCTTCAGTATTTCATGTGAAAAATAAGGTTGCAGGAAGACGTCGCAATCACAAGGAGGTTTCTCGTTGGGAAACCGCCATTTGCAGGGACCGATGTTCTACTATTAACAGCTTACATTGCATGGCATTAAGATAGACAACATTGCAGGCAGTGAAGGAGGTTGCGCATCACAGGGACATCTGTTTTTAACCTCCTTGTTAGTACCTCCTTGACATACTTCCTTTTCTGTTAAATATCTTACGTATCCCATGAAAAATATAAGCTCAGAGCAAGAAGTTGCATTTCTCAGGAAGGTTTCTTGGTGGAAGGACGCCCTTCGCAGGGACTTATATGTAGGCTACCATTCCTGACAGCTGGCATTGCATGGCATTAAAACAAACAGACAATGTCATTAATACAGACAGCAACGGCAGACAGGCATTGTATTCCCCTAAGTCTTCCATCAAGCATCAGAAAAGAGACAAGCAGCAAGTGGGATTACCGCAAGGATGGGTCTGCCCTCCATTGAGAACCGAACCAAGGAACCAGAGGAACCGAAGGAACCCCGAACCGAGGGAACTGAGGACCGAGGCCAGATCACAGCAGAGACATCTCCAAATCGAATAAAGCAAAATCTGGTTGTTGTGAACAGAAGACGTTTTCAACCTCTGCGCTTGCTCGGCTTTGCTCGCCTTGCATCTGACAAATCAAATTCTCCCAAATCAAATGTGGGCAACAGAGACAAGGAAGAAACAGGAAAGAAAACAAGAAAGAAGTAAGAAAGAAATAGGACGAAGCAGGAAAGAAATAAGAGGAATAAAGGAAAGAATAAGAAAGACAGGAGATCCCTGTAGACATCCTAAAGGCAAGGCCAACAACAACAATGACAACCACATCTAAAGCAGGTTAAATATACTGACCTAGATGGCCCTCCTTGCTGCCTTGTTCAGCTGTCTGGTAGTGTCTGGTTTGTTTTTGGTACTTTGCCGAACAGACACAATGCAGTAAGTGGCAGAAATTGTAGATTAACAAGGATGCTTGGAAGAGTGATTTCCCAAAGGAAAATGCACAACAGCAGAACAGCAGAGTGCAGCAGCGGAGTCCTAATAAATTAACCAGATGAAAGTTTTTGGCAACTTTTTGGAAACTTCTGCTGCCAATTAAGCTGAGCAGAGCAGAGCTACAAGCAGAGCAGAGCTACAAGCAGAGCAGAGCTACAAGAAGAGCCAAACAGGGTTGAGAAGAGCAGAGGCAGAAACTTCAAGCAAGCAAGAAACTAACTGGTGGGGGAGTCTGCCAACTTGTGAGTCACTCTCATGAAAAATGCAGAGCAATTTAATGAACGTCCATGTTGCAGCAGTTCAAGGCAAAAATCCAACACAACAAACGGTCTCCAGCTCATTGCAAATTCCAACAACAAAGACCTGGCCTTTGCTGAGGCCATGGGAGAGTGTTGAGATTCCATCCAACGACATAACACAACTATTTAGGAAACAACACCCAGATGGTTCAAGATTGCAGCTGTCCTAAAGTGATATTGTGAACCTTGAACCAGTTCTTGGTGTCAGAATAAAAGTAAGAGGCTCTTTCTATACAAATTTTGCGCCAGGAACACATTCTGAGGAAATTGTGGCAAAGAAGTTAGGCATCCATCAAACATCTAGATAGCTCAAGATTGAAGCTCACACCTGAAGTGATATTGTGAACATTGAACCAGTTCTTGATGCCACAACACAATAAAGTACAAGATCCTGTAATGTCTCTAACTATTCATCATGTAGCCAAGCCGATATTCTGAGGACATTGTTGCAAACATCAAGCATCTAGATGGCTCAAGATTGCAAATCATCTAAAGTGATAAGGCAAACCTTGAACCAGTTCTAAATACCAAAATCAAATTAAGACGCTTATCTACAACAGTGCGTTCTAAAACATTGTGCAGCCAGGTCCATATTCCAAAGAATAATGTGGTAAACAAATTAGGTTTCAATCAAACATCTAGGCCATGTATAGATGGCTCAAACTTGAAGTTCACTCAAAGTGATAGTGTGAACCTCGAACGAGTTCTCGACACAAGAATAAAAGTAAAAGGCTCTATCTGCACACACTATGTACAGCCAGTTCCATATTCTGAAGAATATTGTGGCAAAGAAATGAGGTTTCCATTGCAGACACAGCTCAGTCTACTTACAGTAATAACAACAACTGCATGCTCCCTTCATACTCACTTTTCCCAGAACCAACATTTTTGCCTCCATTAAGAGTAAGCATGTCCAGGCAAGAAAGGCAAATAGAATAGGAATGGCAGACATATATGAGCAAAATGGATTGAGCAGACTTGGTGATCAGTACAAGTCAATTGGCAAATCCAATTTCCTTGCGGAAGGAGTTGTCAGATGGGAGGCTGCCATGTCTCCAGAGGGCCTCTAGGGACCAAAAGACCTGGCAGCCATCTTTGATACAGAAGCAGAGCCCCCATCTCCCTGGGTCATAGGTCAGGAGGGCCAGGCACTGGCAGGCAGCATTCTGCAGGAGAGATCAGCCATTGCAACCAGACTGAAGCCACTTTGAGCCACTCACTCTACTTGCTCTGTCATTCATCATTTCACTCCATCTAAGCCCATCCGGAACTAAAAGTAGAAGTACCACATACTGGGGAAATGTATATCCCAAGGACACTGCCACATTCCGACACACCATCTATCATACTAGTTTTTTTATCGTACAAAGTTAAAAGGAGAGATGTTCCAGATTTGTAGGCCAACCCCTTCTGGCCACTTTCTCGCAGACTTTCCTACTATACGCGAATCGGAAGTCCCCCGGGGGAAGTCGGGAGATGTTGCAGAAAAGGGCTGCTACAAGGCTCATCAGTGCGACGCACTTTCTTCTCCGGGGTCTGTTGTATCTCTTTCAGAACAGGATGATCATCTCGCACAAAGCCTTTGGACCTATCTCCAACCACAGGACCCATTCAGCCTGATTCAGGACCATTCAGCCACATTGAGACATTCAGAGAGAAGGGAGAATGTCTATACTGTTTACACTGCCCTCGCCCCCTCTGGCGGATACTGCGGCAAACTGCAGATGGCGCCACTGTCAAGTTTGTCTCACCAGTCCAAGAGGGATGACCTGATGGGTTCTGGCAAATGACCAGAGATAATTGGATGAGGAGGCAGTGACCAGCGGTCAGGCTGGTCGTTCTGCATCTTATCAGGAAAGAAATCAGGACAAAAATCAGTGCCCTGGATTATGGCCTCTTCTATAAGACTTTTACAAGAGTGAAGAGCTAACTTGTACTCCCTGCCTACTAATACCGCCATAGCACTAACTGCATTGAGCAGACGGAGAAAATGGCAAAAAGGAAGCAATTCCTTGGCAAATATTAGCAAGAAACGTCTTTGGGGTTAATAACAGAACACTCCTCATCTCAGTAATTTCATCCTCACTGACAAACACAGACATGATTGAATGCTTCGGGCCATGCAGTGTTATGTAATCTGTGCTAGGTTCCCAAATGTGGGAGGGAGGCTCAGGGAGCCCCAGGAGCCCCTCAAGGAGCCACTTCAGGGAGCCACTCGGACAACTGCTTCTGCTAAAGAGTTATTAACTTGGGTTCCAAGAGATGACAAACTTTGCATAAACTTGAGGCAGTGTAATTTGACACACTCTAAAAAATGTCGGGACAAAATAGGTTTTTTAGATTCAAAATGGTTTTTTGAAAAACAAAATTTCAATGCAAAACCAAAATGGATTTTTAAAAAAATCCATTTTGGTTTTTTGCATTGAAATTTGGTTTTTCAAAAAACCATTTTGAATCTAAAAAACCTATTTTGTCTGGATTTCTTTAGAGTGCAGGCAAGGGGATCCATGCAGCTAAGCCACCAGACTAAGACCCAGGGTGTAAATGGCATTCCGATGAAGATAGAGAGCCAAGGGAATGTCCACTAAAGCCAAGGGATACCATTATAGCAGCAAGGGGCCATCTTGATTGCATGCAAGCAGACGTGGTGCTTTGCCACTCCTTGTTGGGAAACTGCATGGCCTAAAATGCCCTGAATTCAAATGCACGAATTCAGAAACAATTTTCTGGCAAAATAGAATTATCTCGTTTCCATAATATCATGATCACAACCAAAAACTGCCTCAAGGAACTTGAATTCTGACCATCTGACTCAAGTGGACACACAACCAAGTCATGAGATTCAGGTGAATTTTTATTTGCACATTAATATGCAAAATGATGACTGTTACATTACCATAAAAACAGGATATAAAATCAGGGGAATTTGGGAATACTAATTTCATCTGAAAAAAAAAATAGACTAAATCAGAGCAACAATGTTACACCAACTGTCCGCTTCTCACTATGTAAGACTGTCGATCTTGGCTGCACAGACCCCAGGACCAACAGACCATATGCAATATGCCTGGTTGCGGCAAGTTGATTATGTAACACATCGATCCACGTGCGAGAAGGACACGTTTGATCAGGAACCAGGACCTCCGGTAATCAGATAAATCTTGTATCTGAAACAACTCGCTCCCACTTCCAAGGTCATGTACAATTCTGAGGTTATTTTCACCAAACAGCATGGCAAGAAATGAGAAACTTCATACTGATAAAGTCAGTACATATGGACAGATTAGACTGTCAAATTCTTTCTTTACCTCTGCAAAAATACACCCAGGTCACATAAAAACATCATCTAACATGTAAGGGATGGGGAAGATACAATGGGGAAGATACAGTGGGGAAGATACCATGGGGAAGATACACATTATTTTAAGTTTAACTCCAGGACAAACTTCTTTTTTCAAGGAAGCCAAATACTAATATGCTGCAAACCAAACTCGATAAATGTGTTGAAAGTGTAAAAGACACACAGTAATCAGAGAATAACTTTAACTCCATTTTACAAGCCAAATACTATCTTGTAAGCTCTTGGAAGATGCAGCAGTCGAAATTCAGTAAGGAGTGCACAGCATCTGAAGGAGTCTGGGGTGTATCAAGTGATTCCCAGGGAGACATGATGGGGTGACCGGTTTATCTGATGTTGCGAAAGGTCACAAAGATGCAGGAACCCACAGCCACAAACTGAGTGTAATTCGCTTAGGGAGCAGCGGATTCAGCGGATTCAGCCAGTGGCGGATCAGAAAGTGGAAATCTGTGTACGGCCGGAGTATTTCCAGATAACTCGCTTTGTGCAAAACTAACTCATTGAGACTTAATTCGATCTGTAAAACCTTTTGAAAGTAGCTGGAGTATGTGTCTGGTCTATAAACTACTTGTAAACAGAAGATTTTTGATGAATCATTCTGGATTCGGAAGTAAGATTCTTGTGGTGGATCCAGACACCGTAGTCTGGGAGTCTGGGGGAGTCCGGGGCATGTTTTGGCATTTGCAGGCCTGTGTCGCATAGCACAGTTTCTTCAAATTGCTTTTCATCTTGGTGTCTGGGGTGGCCCCGGGCCCCCAAGGACCCCTTGGATACACCACTGCACTCAGACTACAACCCTTCCCCCCTTCACCCTCCTCTGGATCCGCCAATGCGAGTGCAGGCTACCGGCCTTACAGGGTGTGAAAGCATCAAGGCTTAGAACAATTCGATTTGCAGCTGGAGCGAGGAAGGAACTTGGCACTATAGCTGGTCGATAGTGTCCTTGCACAGATGCCGGTTTCGTGAGTAGCCGAATTGTCGTGCCTTGCACCAATCAGCTTCCGCTCCCATCACTCAAGCCCAGCTCATTACCAATCCAGTGACACAGCTCAACCTCCCGCCATCAGGCTAGCCACATGTGCACCACTTGGAGCCACAGAGTTTAATATTGCCAGTTACAGTGAGCCACTTGGTGTAACCAAATCACAAGATAAAATCTAATATAATAGCTCCATATCAGTCGAGTTACTTGAGTTGAGTGGGATGGCATAAACTTAACTTCACGTTTCGTTTCATGAATATATTCCATCTTTTGGAAAATTAAAAAATATCAAGATCTTGGATAATTGCATCACCCCACATCCCCCCTCCCACACATCAAGGTCTCCGACAGAGATAGCAGATTTTTCATGAGGTCACCAGAAGCAATGCAATCAGAGAAAAAGCCCTTTGTATGACAATAAAACCTGCACTTGCTTCTTATGGCATCAGTTATGGCCTGACCTATGAAGAAAGCCTGGTACTGGGCATCATCTGGAGACCTCAAGACATTGACGTGGGAAGGGGCCAAGGGGGGAGCTAAGTGGGCCACTAATCAAAATGGCGGCCAAAATGGCGACCAGAACGGCCACTCAAGATCACAAAATGGCAGCCCAAGTGTCACACTCCAAAGCAGGGGGCGCTTGATTGCCTGTGGGGCTTATGCCAAGAAAGATGGGGGCCATCAGAGGGGCTAGAGGCACCACAGGAAAGGGGGGGGAGGAGGAGGGGGTTGTAGAGCAATGTCCTGGAAATGATGACAGGTTATGACCCAGACGAAGCAGTAAGCTGACGGGCCTTGGTCATGAAAAGAATTCATCACATCCATCCTGTTCTCCGGCTCTTCCCGGCCCTTTCCGGCTCCCGGGCTTGATCGTGGCAATCATCGCGAGTCAAAGTCAATCATCACGAGTCAAAGTCAATTCCAAACTTGTGGCGTTTTGCACGGAAACTCCGAAACCATACATTGCTTTGCTTCCCCATCTTTGCCATTTCACATTCAAGGCTGAGAATTTCATCAACACATGCATGGCAATTGTCATGAAAGGACTCCTCCCAACCTTGAACCATTTCTTCAGGAGCTAAGCTTTGCATAAAAAGAGCATGCAGACAGCCAAGTATCAAAGTGGCATGACAAGTTACGACCATGTCACGAAGAATGAAATGCACCATGTCTTTCAGCTCTCAGTTCATCATACATATAAATGTAACTGCATGTGCTTCTCCTTTTTTCAACAAAGCTACTGGCACCTTAAGAAATCCAGCTTCCTGCTTTATTGAAAGACACAACTGTCATGACATTTCACTGTGGATGACAACGGTGATACTAAAGGGCTTGATTGCATCTATGGCAGAGGGCAGTGCAACTGAAGAAGAAAATTGCCCAATTGAGTAGATGGTGAAGCGTGTATTCCAGGTCATCAAAGGAGAATGAAGCTGGGAACCTGTTGCCACAAGAGGGCAGCACCGTTCAGCAACAGCAAAAAGGAGAAGGAGCAGGCACCCGCACTGCCGCCTACTGAATAAGTGAGAACTAGAGTGAACGTGAACAGAAACAGCTGCAGCAGACAGCATCCAGCAGACCACCTCCGACCTCCGTGGAGGGAATCAAATGTGAAAATGAGCAAGAACTGTCACTTCTATTGGATATGTGAGATCTAATGTAACTAACATTAATTGTCAAATAATGCCAAACTCTTCCAAGCCATTTAGTATTAGCCAGAGATATCAAATTATTGAACTCATTTTTGAAGAAACTGCTTTTCAGTCTAAAATGATGTTAAATGAAACATATAAAATTGTTGACAGAACTGTCAACAAAAGCTCAGTTTAGAAATCAACAGCGAAAAGTAAAACCACTGGCCTATATGTGGAATTGGATAGTGGGCAAATTGAAAAGGGTTCATATAAAATAAAAAAAATTTGAGAAAAGACCCAAATACAGGCAAGGAGACTAAAAATCTGTTTTCAAGCGATTTCATTTGACATGGTATAATATTTGGGTCATGAAATTCGGGAAAATGTCACTCGCCCCCTAAAAAATTCCACCTGCATACGTCTATGGGTTTGGCTAGGAGGAGACTTGGGAGTCACATGCAGTGTTGCCTCGCAAGCATCAAGTCAGGATGAAAATGCAGACAGGGTCCTGGGAGGCCTGGTCTTTGTCATGGAGCGGTCTAATTAGCCAGGAAGCAGCCATTTGATGAAGCCGCAGGACAACGAGAAAGCTCATCTAGATGTCCCGCGGCAAGACAATTTTCTTATGACAGGCGGGGGTTAAATAGGAGGCCATTCATGGCTGGGGTGATATGCTGGATGATGTTGTGACTGCTGGGTGCATGGACTGCTCTTCTGTCTGAATGACAAGTCACGTCTCCATCCGACTGACAATGCTCTGCCTTGCCTACTCGCTGCCTCCTCTTGTTTCCTCTGTCTGTCTCTGCCTCTCTCGGCTTCGTTTGCCTCACTCTACGTGTCAAACATTCACTCAGGAAATTATCAGGATACTTGGCTCATGCTCCGATTGCCAGGAAATTCCAACCAGCGCCACAGTCTGGAGAACGATAATATGGGTCGTGTGTGACAGTGTATCTGGTTTTGAGCTTATTTAAACAACCCAAGATGGCTCAGGATATACTAGCCCAGAAACAATGGCAGAGAAATACTGATTGGTAGGCCTAGTATTCCAATCACAAGTCAGAAAATCAGATACATCATCCCACCCAGTTAGGCTAGGCATAAATGTAAGTATTTCAGCAGCCCAAATGTTGAATCTAGATCACAAACACAGCGAGCAAACAGACAGACCATTGGACCGAAAATGGCAATGAGTCGCGAAGGGAGAAAGTTTGCGGCACGAGATGGTGTTTGTCAAATCCAAACAAGATCTGCAGTCGGTTACAGTCCACACTGGCAGGCAACTTCGAAGAGCTCTGCATCTACAAAGCTGCAACTACGAAGCACCCGCAGTCCCAGATACTAGCGTACAAGGGCTGCTGTCCTCACTGTCCTTACAGCGTCTTCTATTGCTCTCTTGTTGGTTCTAAGCCAGTACTTAGACATTGGTTTTTGCCGGGCTCCGCCACCCTTGTAGTCTAGTTGTAGGGCCTTGTCGGGTGAGATTGATCTTGAAGGCGATTGGAAGGAGGACGTTGAGGACCCGGAAGGAAGATTAAATTTCTCCAACGACTGGCGGCAATAGCACCCGGCAATAGCGACCGCCAGTGGCACCCACCAATAGCACCCCGCTAAGGAGCATCGACCGGCGGTGCCAAGTTGATTTATGCCACAATTATCTGATTACTTCAACACAAAGCCTGTCCTGGGTTTACAGCCTAGACACTGAATGAAGAGTGTATATATATAGAAAGAGATGACCTAATGTTTTAGGACTTTGAGGGATACAGAGCAGCATAAAATATGCATTGAGTAAGAGGGGATACAGACCAGTGTAAGTACAGAGATCCCCCATTAGGCTAGGGTGTAGTGGGGGACAGGAGACAAGAGCAGGACCTGGGGCAATGCTGACTGAATCTGCTCAGAGCAATGCCTGGAGTCCCCCCCCCCCCTCCCTGGGCAAGGCCAAGAGGAAGAAACCAGGAGGAGGAGGGCCATGAGCAGTGCCAGAGTCAACCACTGCAAGGACACAAGGACCACAATAGCCAGCCGGGGGCAAACAACTTGTTTTGTAAATAAAAACAATGACCTCACTACTGAGAGCAGGGGAAACATGGTTCACTATTGACTCAAGGGGCAAACAATCAATGCACTTAAATAGCCCACGTAGGTCATTTGCAACTTAGATACCAGCACAAGAGATGCCCAAATAAGGTATTTATGCCACGTTAACCACTAACTGCCAGATATATTACAGAGCTTCTTGAAGAAGGGGATCTTAACACACAAGACTGTTGTGCAGTGGCCAGCAGAAACTAACACTGTGAGGCCACTTTCCCTCAAAAGGCCTTTTCTTGGAGGACACAGAAAAGGCACCCTCTATAAAATGACTCCGACAGATCAGGGCATGCTTTCACCTTTAATACAAAAACAAGGTATTTCACTTGCAAAAAAATATAGGCTGGCTCCCAGTCGCCATTTGCAGGGTAAATGTCGGTGGGCTAATATAACAAAAGGTCGTCCCACACTGAGACAGGCCAACTTCTTTCTCTATGAATGTTGTGGGCTAATTTTCAGTTTTTTATCCACCACAGTAAAACAACTGCAAATCTATAAACAGATAATTTAACAAGTGCTGTCAACTAATCAGCCAACAATTTTGCCCTCCAGGTTTACTTGCAAAAGAGGAACGAGCACCCACCTACACTGCCATCTACTGAATTAGCAAGAACTAGAGTGAACAGAAACAGCTGCAGCAGACAGCATCCAGCAGACCACCTCCGACCTCCGTGGAGGGAATCAAATGTGAAAATGAGCAAGAACTGTCACTTCTATTGGATATGTGAGATCTAAAGTAACGAACGTTTATTGTCAAGTAATTCCAAGCTATTTAGCCAAATCTTCCAAATTATACAACTCACTTTATCAGCCGTAGCTTCCTCGTCTAAAATGGCTTTCACATGGCATCTCAAATAGTTACGACTGTATTAGGATATTGTTTAATCACACATGAGCCATCATCAGCATTAGATTTCTGGCTGAGGATTTGAGTAGGGCAATTTATGTTAAGCTTTCAGAAAATTCAGGACCTCATCTAGATTTGCTGGGTGGACCTGATGAGTAACATAATATACTAAAGAGCAAATGGTTACACAATGTCATTATCTATAATTGTGACATCTTCTGTAGCAAATATATAACACAACAACAAATATCATAAAAGTAATGTAGGTCCACAAACACACAATACAATATTCACAACCATGAACTATCCGAGCAACACACAATGTTCTTAACGCGAATGCAACATAGAAAGGGGGCCCAGATATGGCCTTAGGCTGTCCATTTCTCCAATGGGATAATGCTTGTTGTCCATTTTCATATACACTTCTGGCTTGCAAGCTTCTTAAGCAAAAGCCACACAATGACATTCTGGGAACACAGAGAAATCCTATTTCCTTATACAGGCTGTAACTCTCTGTATGTGTGTCCCTCACATATGTATAGTTAGTTGTATTTGCACATAAAGTTACAGCATAGGATGTTTTCTGTATCCTGCTGAATAGTACCTACAAATGTATAGCATGGTATGATATTCTATGAATAATGTATATCAAGAACACAATGTCATACGCCGGTCTGAAGGATATAATGCCCAATAACCTAGTATAGGTACCACAAGTTTCTGCAACCGTATGACGGGTGTCCCACACTGCCTTTGAGTAAGTACGAAGTAGTGGCAGTGTGCTGGGCTGTCAATCGCTGGGTCCAGTTTTTGAATCCAGCTCTTGCTGGGTCACCTGGGCCTATGTTGGACAGCTGTTTCAATCATCCTTCACCTCATTGCCGTGTCCTGCTCCTGTCCTAATTAGCCTACAAAGTGAATAAATACAGGATGTAAAGCCCCAATCATCCATCCATATTTCACTTTTGGCACATTCAAAAGGTTATTTGCAAAGTGCAAGTAAAGTGTATCGATCATATTTACAATTTTTTCTGAAGTGAATTTTTAGAACTTCAGGAGAAACCATAATGTGCATTAGAATAATGCAAAAGAGATAGGAGGATTTAACAAGAAATGCCACTGTACACCAGTCTGGTGAAAATGAGAACTGCATGCTGCTGCCACCTGGCATAAAAGTTGATTTTCTATGCTACAGCATTGCTGTCCCAAGAAATAGTTCCAATTTCATTGCACATTCACAAAATTTCTACTCAACATCGATGTATACCAGAGTCAGACTCGGCAATCACATTCTTTAAGGAAGTAGACAAGGCCATCAGCACACTCAGAAACAGCCCCAGTGTCTTCCAGACAAAATTGTGTGTGTTCTTCTGGTTGAAAGTATGTGGACGCTCGCAGGAGCTCGCGGAATAGCACACTAGTCACTAGGTGGCAACACAAGACAGCATATGTTCTGATCTATGGCAATGCAAGAGCAGTCCACTTGTAGACAGACTGTACACACCATTCGTGGGTGGAGTATAAGATAATATAAGAAAAATATTATTATGTATTGCTTGGTGGGAGTACAGTCCAGCAGTTAGTGAACTTGAATATCAGACTCTGCTCAAGAAGTAATGTCACAATATATATGTCACAATATTGTCCTTTTCCTTTGGTGCTGTGAGTTAGTTGCCTCTTCTATACCGCAGATGACAGACTGGCCAGGAAACACATAGACCACATCTACTGTAGTATTTCTTTCTCACCAAGCAAACGGCTTGTTATAACTTGTACAAAGAAACAAATCACAACCTGAAACTACAAGAAACTATGCAAGACACAGCAACAGACAAATAATTGCATATGAAGGATGCTGGGACTGTGAGGCAAGAGACTGACTTATAATTGAGTGCTGGAAGGGGAGCATACAAGTACAAAGAGAGAATCTGGAAAAATGACAAGAATAAGAGAAAACAGGTAAATATTCACAGTAACTTCACAAAGACGTCAGTGTGAATAGGTAGCTGAGAAAAGATGTCATGAACTGGCAATAGGACAATCTGTATGTGGAGACTTTTGCTACATTTTGTCTACATTATCACCTGTTCTTGTCAAACTGTAATCTCTCTGAACAGTCTCTAACAACTTCAAAGTTTGCTTATTCCAAGATTCTATATTTAGTTTGTGAAAAAAGAAGAATAAGAGAAAAATTGCAAACATCTTGCTCTGCAAACACATTGCTTTCTAAACTTAACTGCAACACATGAAAGGCAGGAAGGCTACCCAGACATGAGCTTCAGGACTTCTAAAAGACTTATTCTATTCACCTGACAGGTGCACCAGACAGGAAAGAGGACTTGGTAGGGCAATTAGCCATTGGCAGAAAGAGATAGGGAAGAGAAACACAGACAGGAGGATGACTTTGAAACAGTTTAGACGTTAGAAAAGAAAGGGAAGTGGTAATAGAAACAAGGATGGATGGATGATTGGGGCTTCATGTCCTGTATTTATGCACTTGGTAGGCTAATTAGGACAGGAGGAGGACACGGCAATGAGGCGAAGGATGATTGAAACAGCCGTCCAACATAGGCCCAGGTGACCCGGCAACAGCTGGATTCGAACCCTGCACCCAGTGATTGGCAGCCCAACACGCTACCACTAGACCAACCCTCCCCCTAGAACAGAAACAAGGAAATATTGAAGAAGGAAGGCAGAAGAAGACTAGGAAATCTGAAACAGTTCTCTCCATAACAGGTAGGAGAGAAAGAGATAATTTGAAAGAGATGATTTGAAACAGTCTATAGAAAGAAAGGTGGGGTGGAAGGAAGCAGGGACAATATGCAGACATAACAGAAAATTCACATCAAAATTAATTAATGCGGTCAGGAGAATGAGGAACAAGAAGAGACACAAAAGAGGAATCAGGATGATTATGGATCATATGGTATGGAGAATGAGGGGAATTAGGGCAATCATGGCTAAGATGAATAAAGGACAGAAGAATCAGAAAGAAAGAGGCATTATGAAATAGGGAATACCTCATAAGTAGTGGAAATCATTGGAAAATGGACATCAGAGTGAGGTCAAGAAGGATAAAACTTGGAGAGAGACATTACAATTTACATGAGAATTCCGAGAAAGAAAGATTATTTACAGAAAGATGTAAGACAAGATTAAGGAGAATACAGTCGACCTCAGAATGAGGACAGAGCGAGGAAGCAACAAAATGATGTCTTATGAAGTTATGATATAAAGTTATGAAGTTATGATATAAAGTTATGAGTAAGATCAAAATCAGACATCTGAGTGCGTATAATACAGATAAAGGCTAACGGAGACTCTTTTTTACAGACCAAAATCAGACAAGGCTTCGATAACAAGTTCAAGATTACAAAGAAGTAAAAGGCAGGATAGACGGATGATTGGGGCTTTACATCTTTTATTCATGCTCTTGGTAGACTTATCAGGACAGGAAGAGGATACAGCAATGAGGCGAAGGATGACCGAAACTGCTGTCGCACGTGACCAGGCCAAAACGGGAATCGTACCCCGGACCCAGCGATTAGGAGTCATTGCGTTACCAACAGAACTAACCATTGTCACTAGCAAGAAGTAGATGGAAAAAGACTAAGTGGAGGATGGATGGATGATTGGGGCTTTATGTCCTGTATTTATGCACTTGGTAGGCTAATTAGGACAGGAGGAGGACACGGCAATGAGGCGAAGGATGATTGAAACAGCCGTCCAACAAAGGCCAAGGTGACCCGGCAAGTGCTGGATTCGAACCCTGGAACCAGCGATTGGCAGTCCAGCACGCTACCGCTGGACCAACCCTCCCCCCTAGACTAAGTGGAGAAGTAGACATGGAAGCAAAGAGAGGAAGTATCGGCGGAAGGGAAACATGCGAGGTCTCAGACCGTCTGTTGATGTGTGTCTCCTTTGGGAGGTAATCTGTCGCATGCACTTGGCTGTAGACAGCAATAACAGAGCTGGTCAGCCCCACAGGGACACTGGTCACTCAGGGAGCACAACAATACTATGGCCTTATGCTGTCCACTGCTGACCAGCACTGACCGCTCCTTCCAGGCCTATTTCCCAAGGGCCCCAGAAGTCAACAGACTACCAAGAGAAAAAGAGACCTCTGCCCTTTCGCAATCAACTAACTAGATGAAAGGAAGGCTTAAACAAAGAAAGAAACACACAAGGAGAATCTACGGGACTGTAAGTAAGGCATAAGAACCAACAAATCTTAGAGCTTCTACATATATATACTACTTTAAAGCAAATCTCACTCCAACAGTGAAAGGAATATCCACAGATCCAATTATTTCAGATAGTTTTTGAAGTTCCATTTCAATACTTTGGCTTTCTACATTATTTACATACACCAACAGCCCCTGTTTACACAGTCTAGAGATTTTGCAATCCAACAGGCATATCTCTCGCTGAATTCTCTTAGATCAAAGTCATACCACTCAAAATCACCTTTCCCGTTGGCTTCCCTAGATCTGTGCCCAAGAGATAGCGATCGTTTCGTAGCCGGGCAGGGCAAAATCTTGGAAAGTTTGTTTTTGAAGGATGGTGTTATCGGATCGGCCGATATGTTCCAGAATGTCTCTCGGAAGAGCAATGCCTCACAGAACAGCAATTGAACCACAAAAGCAGAAGACAACTGTCAAGCGCAGAGACCCACCATCCCACTGCTGCTCCGGTAAGACCATCCCATAAGACTGCTCTCAAACAATGTATAAGGGACAACGCCTCATAGACGAAGACCCACCGAAGCGGCTTCATCAATTTTCCAGACTGTCTCATCGCAATACGAAGGGGGAGGACTAAGACGAATAGACTTGTGTTGAACGCTCTCCAAAGACCCCTCCATGGGCCCTCCCAAGTAGTCTGGGTCCCAAAAGCCACTTTGTGACTGAGAGAGAACGAATCTGAACGATTGTACAGACTGCGATTCCTTGCTAGTCACGCGGCACTTAAGACAATAAGCGGAATAAGACGACTTGTTTTCGGAGACTTGCTCGGGCGCGGTATCCCTTGAGCTGCTTTCTGTAACAGCCCGGCATATTAGCCGACCATTCATCAGAGTGGGCTGAGTGCTGCTGAGAGTTTCCTGCTCCTAAAACGACCTCCGCCAATGACACAGCTTGATAACATCACAGTGCTAATGAAGACATTATGCTCGCCTCCTTACAGACTCATAAATCAAACCAGCTTTTTCTTATCACACCGCCTCTGCTTCTCCGCTTGCTTCTTCCTCTAGAGTCTTTGGCATCCTAAGGAGCTCCTGGCACTGTGTAATATGTGTGTCGCCTTTGGGTGTCCCTTTGGGTGCACCTCTGGCACAGCGTCGGTGCAAATAATATTGAGTGGACCGGGCTGTCAAGCGCATTTCTGCCAAGCCAGTGATTCGCTGATGCTGTAAACACCACTGCATCTCTAGTGATTCCCCAGTAACAGGACTCCCTGCCCTAAAACTGATTTGGCAGCACACCATTGACACCTGCACCAGCCCTGACAAATGCACCCCATGCCATGACAGATGCACCCCATGCCAGTACATTGACAAAAGCTTGTAGTACATTCGTCTTTTAAATTAGCATGTGCACCTCATTTGCATACTATAAACGCCACATAAGTCATGAAAACCGCAATGCTCAATAGGAATGCCCGATTGGAATGCTCGATTGAAGAGCCCCTGTGCATATCCTTCCCCAATATACACGAGGAAGTAAGCCAAATGTGGGAAACTATGAATATTCCTGCAGAGCATGCAAAGCAGTTTAGCAGGAGGCAAGAGCAGGAGGTAGGAGCAGCAGCCAAACGAGACGTTATTCAATTTGCCAATTGTGTTGGATTACAGAGCAGAGGGCTTGAGAGGGGAAGTGAATGAATGATGTTTGATTAGGAGCATTGCAGAGGGCTGGAGTTGCACCACGATCAATAGGGAGAGGGACAGTTTTCTGCTCCACTGGGCAAAACAAAACATTGGTCAAACCTCTATTGTGGTCCCCGGCCAAAGATGGAGACTTTCTTGTTGTTGTTGTGAGTCTTGTGACAGACATAATCCAAAAAACTGTCTTTGTAGACTCCTTCAGAGCACATATCCTTTATGCGCTCTGGAATAAGATTGCAGCAGAATCTATGATGCATAAGCAGCTAGTACAGAAGCTATATCATCCAATATACCAACACAGAAGCTCACAGAATATGCACTGAGAGACTGGGACTTCACAGAATATGTCTTTTCGGTGCAGAGTAATATACTAGGTCACTCAAGCTAAGTGTAGACTCCATAGAGTATGCCTTAGCCTATAGCCTGTTTTTAGGACGCTACATTACCATTGCACGGAATAGTACATCAAGGGAATTGCAGCACTGAATAACTTCGGAATAACCATATTCGGTGAAATATGCAACGCGATCAAGTATGGCATGTCTGAATGCGGGATAATCATTAATTCCTCCTCAGAACATGTAGAAAATGTCGATAGAGTATGATATGGATAATATGCCAATGCAAAGCATGTACCCAATATATGAACAATATGAGCATAGCATATGCCCATACACTCTACACTTAGTCTGTGGCATGTGATATACAGCATATGGCAGAGCAGACTTTGCTTGAGAATATGCCTGGAGTGTAAAGTGTCCGCTTTCAGCCTCCCAGCGTCTTGTGTCAAGCGCAGTGCTGGTCAATACATGTATGTATCTGGTGGTTTCGTCCGCCCCCCAGCAACATCCACAGCATAAACATCAACCGAATACAGACTAGCAGCATCAAGCAACCACAACAGCAAACGCAAGCCACATTTGTGGTTGTTGTTGTGCTGTATGCACTCTGCGGTGCAATACGGCCCATCATAATGGACAAAACCGATAGCGCATACCGGGACGGTCAACAAGAACACAAGAAACATTAGCAGCTCCATTACAAGTAGTCCGATTCCTCATCAAAAGCATCAACGTGTCATGATGCTAACAACAACATCAGTAAATCAATAGTACTGATGTCCGTTTACTCCATTATCACTCGATGTACTTTAACATAATATACAGCAAACAGTATCAGCACCATCACCAGCATCAGTAACATTGGTAGTATTACCATTCACCATTCATTTTAAAAGAGTGTGAACTCACTGACCAAAGAATCAACCACAGCATGTCCTCACGACTCAAGAGGATTTACTGAGATGAAAGATTGTAGTCCACAACATTATTATGAATTTACACCATGTGTGGGATCTTTTACTCGCCAAATATAGCATAGACACTTTCAAGAGGGGCTGCTGATTTAGCTTTTTTGCCAAACGACAACTGACTGGGTATGTTACTGATAAATTGATGCCTTTGACAAGGGCCCAATTCAACCCTATCACCAGTTTCTACAGCAATTACAACAGGCAATGAGCTACACGACCAAACGCAAAGTAGTCGGTAAGACAGTTTCAGACACCTTTCAGCTTGTCCCCAGTTGAGCAGCAATCAAGCTAATGGCCTTGGACACAGCTGACCACAACACGCCACCACTGACCACTCCTTCTGTCTCTTCCTGAAGCTTATTAATAATCTCACTCACGAGAACTTTACCACTTCCTTTTCTCATTCTAATGTCAAAGGGGCCATAAACCAACCTGCTTCTGGTACTAGTAGACATCAACTCTTCTACACAGGTGTTAAATGAGTGGTTTTCTGAAGAACTGCAAGGTTTAGTGGTACTTTGGACATTTTTCAGAAGCCATTTTGAGTAGAAACTTCCACGAGCTATATAACAGCAGCATGATTTAAAACAAAATATTCATTGCTTGAAAAAGCGGGTATCTATTATCATTTGAAATGAAAACAATTGCATGGCTATCTAAATATTTTGATACCATAACAATTTTCAAAATCAAGCATTCTGAAATATTCCAAATTTAATACGCGAAAGACATTATCTTTCATCATTTTTATGCGCGTCATGAATAACCATATCACCACCAAAAAGCCCTTTATGGAACAACTCATCCAACTAGCTGATAATATCCAATTCAGCAAAATGTGCACTTTATTGCAGTGCTGCCCATAAAGTTGTAATCCAGGCAGTATCAGGAATTTTATGTACAAGTGCAGGATCAGATAAGTTGCAAATTTGGCGAAG
The DNA here is from genome assembly GCA_026936325.1 of Platynereis dumerilii. Lineage (NCBI taxonomy): Eukaryota > Metazoa > Annelida > Polychaeta > Phyllodocida > Nereididae > Platynereis > Platynereis dumerilii. The sequence continues at coordinate 2,857,364 of JAPTHN010000023.1, read as the reverse complement.
AGGGAGATGAGTAATCTGTCTAGTTTATGACAACCATCACTCACTTGGACCGATCAATCAGGGGACTGTTGTTGGGTTGCAATATGTTGTGTTGCAATAGAGCAACATCTGAATTGCCACGAAAACAAGCAAGGGCAACAGTGGCAGATCCGGCAGAAAGAGGGGAGTTGGGTCAGAATGGGCCACATCTTCCCCTGACCAATGGTAATGTCTGGCATACACAAGAATCCGGTGTTCCCAAACACAATCTGGTGCTAGTATGCTAAGCCCGTTTTCACCAAAATGGTATTAAGAGTTATGCCAGGTCTTAGCTAAGACCTGGTCTGGCTAAGCCAATCACTCAAGCGGAGCAGGATCAAGGAACATTTACTGAGTGAAAGTCTGCACATAGTATTTAAACAACTCAACTGCTACAAACACAATTAATCTCTGAAGTTCCCAAACATGGCCACATGACAAGGTAAGAGAAAAAGAGGGGTGGGCTTGGAAATTTATAAAAAAGAAATAAAAATTAATTAGTTGTCTGTCCAGTGTTGGTGACAGAAATGCATTTTTCTTTAGCCCCCTCCCCTCAAACAATAAATTAATACAAATCAGCTGGTCATGCATTTTTGCACAATGAAACTACAATAATGGTTGAATCCCTTTGAATTTATCTAATGATAAGGGTCCTCAAAATCTGATGTACCCAGAATGGCTGACGTGCCTGCGATTTTTTGCTACCGGCAGTTACCAACAAGTCGTTGGTGACTTGAGTGGTATCAGTGTCTTCTCAGTTTCAAGGATTGTGAAGTGAGTTAGTCATGCAATCGCTTCATTAAAACCCATATATGTACGTATGCCCAGTGGACCAGTCACACGGGAGGCTAAATTGGAATTTTCCGAAATCGCCCGATTTCCGGAGGGGGGGGGGGGTTATAGAACGCATAGATTGCACCCACGTCCGAATTTCCTGCCCTTCGAAAGTACCCCTGTGCTAAGACCAACAACAAGTGCAGAGGTTTTGTACAACTCAGCACAGAAGAATTGCCTCTATTTGGTGTCATGACTATCATAGGCAAATGTTATAAAAACATAGTTTCATACATGAAATACTTTTAAATCGTGTGCTTAATGCTGTATGGCTAGTATATTTGCAACAGTTACTTCAACAAGTATATTTTCTAGGTAAGTGTGTGTTCTTGGTTTGCAAACTTTATATCTCATGATGTGACATATCTTTCTTGAAAAAATCTTTGATGACTGTTAAATTAGAGAAACATGCGAATATAATAGACAAAGGCCTATAATACTGATTTGTCATGCCATCTCATAAGAAACATATGTTCTGTTTTCATTGGCCTAATCACTTTTTGACACCAAATCAGTTTGAGATGGCTGATCCTTGAGTTTGGTGAAAATGCGTATGATTCACTGAACCTTGACAGGTTTACATGCTTAGCACACTCTTGGTGAAATGGACTTAGTTATACCAGGTTTAAAGGAGTTAACACCAGGCTTTACTCTTAATACCATGTTGGTGAAAACGGGCCCTATTCTCTTTATACTATGAATAATGCAGCTTTGTTAACTATAGGTTTAACAGCAGCACTGCCTACAGATTTTTGAGAAACCATTTCTAGTAGAAATTTCAGGAGTCACACGACAGCTATATTTCAAGCAGTCTGATTCCTCATCATACGCACCAATGTCATCAGTGTCATGTCGCTAACAATAAAAACATTGACCAGTAAACCTTTATAAATTTTATAAAATATCCTATCCATTTTTGAAGTAATAAGTACCATCAAAATGATCAACAGCATCAATCATATGAAGTAGTGTCAGCAGTAGGCCTATTACCATGTATCATGGCTACAAATATCATGAGTGATCATCGATGAAAAACTGCTAGAACCAACAGCAGTATAGGTACATCCTTGACAGGCAAGATAGTTGATTAAGAGGAACTATTATATTATGGGGAATCAGGGATGCTTTACTCACTAAACACAAGATACTTATACAAGGGGCTGCCAATCAAGTGTCCCATCTAAATGACAATTGAGTATCTTACTGATAAATTGTTCCCTGAAAGAAAATCATAGCGTATACCTCAAAGTCTTCAAATAGCTAGTCCAGATACCTATGTCAAGGGCCAAGTTCAACCCTATCACCAGTCTCTACAGCACTTTCAACAGGCAATGAGCTGCACTACCAAACACATAGTGGTCGGTAAGACAGTTTCAGACACCTTTTAGTTGTCCCCAGTTGAGCAGCAATCAAGCTAATGGCCTTGGACACAGCTGACCACAACACGCCACCACTGACCACTCCTTCTGTCACTTCCTAGAGCTTATTAATAATCTCGCCCACGAGAACTTTACTACTTCCTTTTCTCATTCTAATGTCAAAGGAGCCATAAACCAACTTGCTTCTAGAACTAGTCGACAGCTACACTGTTATAAAGGCATTAAAGTGAGCAGTTTACTACAAACTGCAGGGTTTAATGGTACTGCCATTCTCTGACATTTTTCTGAAGCCACTTCCAGCAGAAACTTTGTGAGCCATCTAACAGCAGCACAATTTAGAATAGAATATTAATTACTTCAAAAAAGTAGGTTTGATTATCTTTTGCTCGAAATTAAAGCATTTGCATGGCTATCTACACACTGTGATATCATAACAATTTTCAAAATTGAGTATTCTAAAATGTTGTGAAATTTAATACGCGAAAGACATTATCTTTCATCTTTTTTATGCGCGTCATGAATAACCATATCACCACCAAAAAGCCCTTTATGGAACTACTCATCCAACGAGCTGATAATATCCAATTCAGCAAAAGGTGCACTTTATTGCAGTGCTGCCCATAAAGTTGTAATCCAGGCAGTATCAGGAATTTTATGTACAAGTGCTCGATCAGATAAGTTGCAAATTTGGCGAAGAGAGAGATGAGTAATCTGTCTAGTTTATGACAACCATCACTCACTTGGACTGATCAATCAGGGGACTGTTGTTGGGATGCAATATCTTGTGTTGCAATAGAGTAACATCTGAATTGCCACGAAAACAACCAAGGGCAATTTTCAGTGGCAGATCAGGAAGGGGGGGGGGAGGTGAAAGGGGCCTGCAGGGCCTAGGACTGCATATTGGGCTATGAAGGAGGGCTGATCTTCTCAATGACTGTCTCTAAGACTTGGCAATGTCTATTTTCACAAAAATCTGATGATTCAAGGCAGGAAAGTTCCCGATACTTGTATGTTATCTAAGATATGTAAAAGGCATTCTAGCAGACAAGCACGGGGTTATCTTTTCCTCGACAACTGTTAATGTGTCAAAGAAGGCAAACGGAGGAAAGAAACTTAGTTCTCGTAAAGTTTTATCAAGTCACAAACACTTCAAACTTTGGCCAGCCTAATCAACTGAAGCACTTTTTCTTGGAGACTCCAGCTTCAGACTATTGCGTCAGAATCTGCCACTAATCCATCATAGCTAAAAGGAGCACTGGAGCAGTCACACACTGTGACACTGAAACAATTACAATACAGCAACACAAGACTGTTACAAGGGGCGTTAATAGGTTGATGCAGACTGATACAAGCAACCAAGAAGCGAGAGTGACAAGGGTAACTTGGTGAAAAAGGAGTCAAATTCCCTCAAATGATGGATGGGGGAGGTGAGGAGGTGTGTTCGGATAAACAAGCCAAGGATCATGCAGAGGAAGGAGTCCACTTGAGAAGTCACGGCGCCACTCCCTGCCCTATAGATCAACACAAGCCCATTGTTGCCTCTTAATACATCTGCAGGAGACTGCCAAGCAACAACCAACTCCAGGTCGTCTTTCCACAGCTTGAGAAGCCCTTAGAAGAAGCCCTGAGAACTTAGTGTGAAGCTCTGAGCCACAGCAGCCCTGAGAGCCGAGAGGGAGCCCTGAGAATGGTCACTAAATTATGGAAAGAGGAGCGCCTAATCTTCTGCGCTATATCGTGTAACGTTGATACCGTGGATCACTCGTTGGAGTCGCAAGAGGTGATAATCTATGGAATGGAGAAGCAGATTAAGACACCAGGAGAAGCACAAGAGAAGCGCCCAGCAGCATCGCAAGCACAGCATCAGCATCAGCATCCCTGATGAGAAGCGACGTGATGGAGGTTGACCATCACTTCTATTGGGTTAGGATGATGAAATAGGGTGCGCCCCACCTAGCCCCGGCGCTTTCTTAATATTTAATGAACCTCCACGTTTTCCTTATAGCTTGCCTAAGAGGAGAATGAAGTAAGCAGGTCTGGGCTTCATCAGCTGTGATGTGATGTTTTACCCCCAAAGTGAGAATGATGGCAAAGAAAAAAAGAGTTGAGTCCGAGCAGCAGCTCCGCAGAGTCCACTTCAGCGCGGAGATGCTGATTGGTTGCTTTCGCAGCTGCCGATGACTGATGTGGAGATGCCGCGACTTGGCAAGGACTGGAAAAAAAACCTTGAAAAAACCTCAAGAGTGACAAATCCGTCCCTTCTCCCCCTCACTGCTTCTTCGGAGGTGACAAATGTGGCCCCGGAGCCCAAATGGGGCGCCCTGAAAGCTTAGCTCTGCCACATTAGTTGGTAAGCAGGGTGCAAGACAGCCAACTGACCTCTGACACACACTGACACAGCTACACCTCAGCAGGGCAGTACGAGGGCTACACAAAAGGGAGAAGGGCTTGTCTAGTTATGAAAGAAGAGAGGGCCAGCCTCGATTGCCACTACGTCCCATGCATTCGCCTTGCAATCCTGACATTCTCACACGGGGTGCATGAACCCTTTCAAAAACACACCCGACCAGCTCTCTCTTTCTCACTTTGATGCGGGTCAACCCAGCTGAGTCCCACACTTAACACTGTGTGGCCAACACTCGTATAAATAACATGTTGGGCCTTATCAAATATGGTCCTCTGCTCTATTCATTTCTATCAGGGTGCAACGCCCCTCTGAACTCATCTGCTGAAACACTTTTCTGCCATCCACATACCAGTTATACAACCAGGACTCCAGAAGCAGGGTGGTCCTGGATGGGTATTGAGTCACACGGCTTGCCATTACTATGGGGAAGAACAATAACTCCAAAACTACATTGGAAATTCAACACAACGCCTCCTATTTGTGATGGATACACTTGGATTATAAACAGCAGTGAAACTGACTGGGTCTTGGCAAAATGAGCAGCCCAGTCTCATGTCCTCCAGACAAATGGAGTGATTGGCTTTGGGGGATGCCATTTATGACCATTTTCCACAAGCAATGGCTCTTAGACCTTGTGCAGGTTTCTTCCCACCACCAAGGAGACGGCAGCCTCAGGCATTCTAGATTCATGGCATATTAGCATACAAATTGACAAAGGCAAGATTGCCCTGATTGCATTAAATGGCCCGAGCATGGCCCTAATGTTTACAAGTGAATATTGACACTACACAGAGCAAAGTGCCAACTACATATTGCCCAGTCAGAGAGAAGCAGCAGAAGCAGTTGGAAGTAAATCTACTTATGCAACGTAGAACAGGCATCAATGCATCTAATATGCTGAGCATGTGCTATCCAATCTGATTTGCACTACTTAAGTTTCTTGATAAATGTGCACATTAAGAGGCAAACAAGATGCAATGAACATCTGGTAACAGACTGCAGCTTCAGAAGTACTGCACACAAGACGAAGTATTGGTAGCAAGAAAATAAACAGCAGAAAGGAGACGGCGAGGATATTACCCTGGCAAACGGTCCACAGTGATCAGATTCAGGACATTATCATAACGCAGTTTGCATGCAAATGCCTTGGTCTAGGACATTCACTGGAGCAATAGGCCAGAAAATGGTGGGCGATGAAATAGAGGGAGGAGAAAGGCCACCCTCCTGGAGGATTGCTCAACCATTTCATATTGGCTGCTCAGGGCCAGCAGCCTGGCAGGCCTGTAGCAGCGGGGCACCAAGGCCAAACCTCCTATATGAACTTCATATCTGATATTATTGGGTTCACCAGAGAGTGACCTGTGCTGTTGGTCACGACCAACAAACCACTGCTTCCACTAGCCTTCCACTATAGCAGGACAGAAGAATGGGTGGTTTAGAGGACACAGCATAGGAAGTTGAATGGGATTTATACAACAAGAGCAATATTACTAGAGCTGAGTGGACAGTAGTCACTTCATTGGTCATTCGCAGGAGCAATCAAGCCATGCTGTACCCTGTGACCTCAAGGTCCTTTAATACAAGAGAATTACTCAAGAGAGAGCACACAATGCACAAGAAGGAGCACATGAAGTGCAAAAGAAGGAGCACAAGAAGGAGCACAGGAGCAACAAGAGGGCAAGTCCTTCATTTCCTCCTCCTTGTTCTCACTGCATCTTTCTCTTCAGGGGTCTCAAGGTTAGTGTTAGTTGGACGCAGTGACACTGGAGCTATGGGTCAGCTGCAGAAATGGACCACTCGGGGCACCTGAGGTGTCAGGCAGGGCACAAGACTGTCATGAGCACTAAACAAGCAAGACTGACTGCCCTTAGCCATCTAGTGAGATCCTGTGCCATCCAGAGCCATCTACCTGTCTAAAGGAATCCTGAGCTCGATCCTGGGCAATCCAACAAGTTGAAGGCTCCAATGGCAGGCTACAGGGGCAGGTTACAAGAGCAGGCTACTTGCATGCTGGACCATTGCTGGCCACTGTCCCCTCCTCTTGATATAACCCTCCCCTGTCCCTGCTCTTAATCCCCCATAAAACAGGAGCAACAGGCTGCTGCCACTACCAGCCTACTACCAACCTACTACTGCTGGTCACCCTCAGGATGGCATCCAATAATGGTGATGAAAAAGGCAAGAAAAAGGCAACTAAATCTTTCCAAGTTCCAATCAACACAGGCTTCTACTTGATTGGATGGGAATGTACCACAGGAATTCTGAGACCACGAGTAATTACTAAATGAGTCACTTTAACTAATGAGCTATTACCGGGCAAAGAAATATTGCCTCAAATAACATCACTCCAACATAATTACATGGCTGATTTCATGGCTAGGTGACTGCATATCACTTATATCATATATGAATTTATAAGAGGAATCACACTCGCTATAAGTCTGACACAAAAAATAACAATATTAACTCCAACTAAAGTTTCTTTCTAAAGAACAAATAAACAGGCAATTGTGAGAATAGTTTCTTGTTAATTCCTAAGTTGTTCCAAGGCTAGTTTGAGAAGAGATACGTGTGTCTTTTTAGCAGTAAAAGGTAAATTAGCCTGCTAAAAAGAGCCATTAGGAGGCCCAGAGAGAGATTCCATTTGAACGCACTGATAGTTTCATCAGCAAGTAATTGCCGTTTAAAACTAATTAGGCCATTTATATTCGAATACTGGAGTCTGAGGCAATTAGGAAGAGAGATAGGACGGAAATCAATCAGTCAATGCTGAAAGGACAATTATAATTCGTCTTGTTAGAACACACACACTCAGACAGTAACAATAGCACTCCGTGGAGTCTGGGGATGTTCTTTAAAGCAGTGACATTTACACAAGTGTCACCAGCAATTGTATCCAGCAGAGTTGCAGTGGAACTAACTGATGCTGAAGAGCAGTGCCCGGTAGCCTTCCGGGAAAACCATGGATGGGTAATGCCTGGTTCTCATATACAGGAAAAATGTCCTGACTGTCGTAGTTATAAATTCAAGAAAAAAGTCGGCAAAATAGACGGAAAAAGGCAGGAAATGGGCTGATAAATGGAATGTTTTAAACTGACAATGTAACTATAATAATTATTGTCACGGCAGGCCAGGTAATCAAGGTAATGCTCAAGGTACTCAAGGTAAGGCAGAGGGTATCCAAGATAAGGCTCAAGACAGTCAGGATAGCGCTCAGGGTATTCAAGACAAGGATCAAGGCAGTCAGGATAGTGCTCAGGATAGCCAGGGTAGTGAGGACAGTGCTGAAGTTAGCCAGGGTATTACCCACGGCAGTGAAGGCAAATAAATGGCCAAGGTAACCTCCACGGCAATGCAGTATCATGTCTCACATGCAGGAAAAGCACTCAAGGTAGTCAGGGTATCTTTTCTGGCCACGACAAATTCCAACATGTTGGATCTTTCCAAGACACCCACGAGATCAGGCCTCACCCTCCAGACAGCCCCCAGGGATACCAGGGTAACTCAGGGTAACTCAGGGTAGAGTCAGGGAAGCTCCAAGGTAGCTACAAAATTATTTACCGGCTGTGATTTCGTGTATGTGAGAACCATGCATAAATGTCACTAGCTATATAATAAGAAAAGAAGAAACCACTTCTTTCTTGTCTATTACTGTTGCTTCATCTTACGCAAGATGTTTTATTGCTAAAGTCTCAACAGCAAAACAGATTTTTCACACGTTTGGGAGGTAAAGAATAGGTTTAATATCCCATAGTGTAAATAACTCAACCAGATTTAGTGGGAGTAATATTGCACACGGACTGGACAGCTTCAGGGTGAAGAGATGGCCATTGGTGGACAGTCTTACGGGGCATGTCAGTCTGGCCAAGGGCTGGAGACTTGAGGAAGGGGAGGAGGGGTACTTAGGGTCTCATCTGGCTTAAGAAGCTGCCGTCAATGGGTTGATGGCGTCAGCCCAGCGCTAAATTGCCACGGAAGCTAATAAATAGTTAGGCCGAGGGCTTTTGTGGGAGGCTGCTATCAGCCATGTAGTGTAGGATACCAGGAGGAGGGGAGGAAATTTGCAGCATCAGAATCATAAAGCTACGACAAATGAGGGGGGAGGTCAAGACGACAGCTCAACAGCAACGCCAAGGAGAGATAGTGAGCTGGGATACTGAGCTGGGATACTGAGCTGAGATACTGAGCTGGGATACAAGGAGAAAGATGCAGCGGTTGAGGATACCGGCTAAGATGCAGGGATGAAGATGCAGGGAAAAGTAGCAAGGCAAGATGCAGGAGTTATTGCTTTATTCGCCTCACTGTATCAACACTGCATCAAGGGCCAAGCCAGGTTCAGACATCAAAGAGTTACATCCTCCACAACACCTAGCTGAATAAAGCCTACCCCCACAGAGGTCTGCACACCCCTAAGCTTCCCGATACACACGCCGTTTGTCAACTGAAGCAGCCAAAACGAGGCCCTAGACTAGCTACACACAAAGCACCAGCAAGTCCGAAATAATGCATAGGCCGCATCCAGTCTGGGACCCTCTAATAGCCCACAAGGTAATATAATACGCAGACATAGACATTACAACATCTACATTCACAGTAAACACAGCCATAATCAATATACGAGTGAAATGCACTGTAATTGAACATGCATGCTGATTTGGAAATGTTATGCCAAACTGTCTGTGAATGACCCGTTTTTTAGCAGCCCTAACACAACAACACCATGAGTGGTGTGAACAGCACGGGCAAAAAGCCGCAACCACGTTCAATAGAAGCTCCAACCCAATGGCAGATAGCGCAACTGTGAGCAGATAGCGCGAGTGAATGAGCAACTACAGTCTCAATGACACTGGAGTGGGGCGAAAAACCATAAATAAGGCACAATCAAAAGGGCGATAGCATCACCACTGAATTGCAGTGATTTGATTAATGCAGAAGGGTTATGCTGGATCTGTGGGAGGGAGGCCTGGGAGGGTGGTCAGCGAAATTGAGAAACAACAGTGGGATGGGTCAAGGGGTCACCTTTCACACATGGCCGGTGGGAAACTCAATATGTGCAACCCTGACAGGCAGTTCTCGGGAGGCAGGGGAGCTTCCTGGCGCAGGTCACGACTCGGTCATGACTCGGTCACTATCGCTAGAAGTAGATGACCAGTCGGCCAGGGGTCACTTCTCTATTGTGTGCCATGCTGCACAGCTCACTGCTACTTTATTTCATATTTGGTCCAACTCGATTTAGCACATAAAAAAGAAAAGCAATACAGCAAGCAACGGCAGGCAGTGGCAAGCAAGAGCAGGCAGTTGATGTTCCTAGGCTACTCTCTCTCTCCCTCTCTATTTGCCACAACACAAGACAAACTGCCTCCCCACCAAAAGTGCACATAAACTCAAACAAGAATTCATATTGCCAAAAAACCATGTGATATTCATGAGCTATAAATCACGAGTGGCCATAACTCAAAGCTTTAACTGGGCAAAGTTTCAAGGATTGTGGGTAGTTTAATTAAGCTCTTAAGGCAGAATTGTGTTATCCAAGGCGCTGCTGTGTCCTCACTGCGTCCTCACTCCTTATCGACACATTGGCCAAGTCCTTCACCAGACATCGATACTTCTCAACCGCGGGAGGCAAACACGCCAGGACACTTTCAGGACCCGCCAGGACACTGCCAGGACACTGGCAGGACTCCGGCAGGACTGCCGAGAGAATCGTGCAAATCTGGAACCAGGACAACTCAGCGGATTGAGTCTGTGTTGGAAATAACTTGATTTAAAAGATCAACAGAGCGGCTCTGATCTATTCGGAGTCGCTCAATCTGTTCTGATCTGCCTGGGAGCTGGGCTCAGAGCTGCACAGCACAGGGTTGCAGACAAAGGGTTAAAAATGCCACAAGCTGAATTGCGTCCTTGACCCACAAAATGAGCCCAGAATGAGCCCCAGAAAGCACAAAGGAACATGAATCAAAACGCTTGAAAGCTCATTTTAAAAAACAATCCGCGCCACTTCACAGATCTCTTCGTAAAATGGGAGAATAAAATGAGAGAATAACCTGTCATCTGACACGACCAAGAGCCAATCAACGCAGACAGGAGGATTTCGGCATTTCACAGTTGTCTACCGCAAAGTTTACGTTGCGAATTGTCTGTGAAACTTCTGCGAATCTTAGGCGAATCTGCAGTGAATCTTCTATGAATCTTATTCGTATATCTGCCAATATTTTGAGAATCTTCTGCGAACCATTGGTAATTCTTCCATGAATCATGGGCAAATCTTCAGCAAATATTCTGCGAACCTTCGACAGATCACATAATATATAAGAGAAGCAAACCCCAATTTGTAGACATTCGTCGAACGCACTCGAACACGTAAAAGACACAGGAAGTGGCGTGAACAACGCAAAAAGGAGAAGCAAGAGAGATGCGGAACACACAATAGCAAGTTTCATTAGTAGAGAGTGACAGGTGTCGAATGGTAATTGGCCCCATCAGACACCTCCCTGCTGCGGAAACACAGGGAATATTACAGGAAATGTATCACATACAAGCATCGTCGTAATAGGAGAAGCCAATTAATGCAATTTTTCTCTCTTCCTTTGTCAGATGAGTGTATGAATCAATGGTGTCGATATGTAGAGGGCACAGCGATGCACCCTGCAATATTTCACAGTAACAATACTGACGATATGATATGGAGGTGTATGGGAGTGTCAATACCACATCTGCACAATCTTGCCTGAGAAGGAAATGCTGGTGCCATATATGAATATGTGTCAATTAGACACACAGATGTATATTGTGTATCATGCAACATTGAGCAACAGTATTATACTGGAATGGAAGATTGGGGGTGTAGATTACACTAACTGCAACATCTGTAATTCTGGATTGACAGATAGGAAAGGTTTCAGGCAAGGATGGACAGATGGCAGATTGGAGCTGTACGTACCGTATTTATGCACTAGCAAGGCCAATCAGGTCAGGAGGACACATCAATGAGGGGAAACATGATTGTAATTGTTGCCCAACATTAGTTTCAGACAATGCATTGTGACAAAGAGCCAAATATATCGATATAACATTGTGGAAACCAAATAAAAGCGACAAGCTCGATTCTGCCATAATAACAACGAAAGATATGGATCATGTGTTGATACCGCATATATGCACAATCAGAAGAGAAATGTTTCAGACAAGAAGGGACTGAGGAGGGAAGCGCAGGGTAAGCTGTTACATAATGACCTCCAAGGGGGCAATAGGACAGCAAGACGATGCTAGAAAAGGCTGTAATGGCGGAGGGGTGAGGCAAGGATCTGCTCTCTCTCCCTCTATGTCTCTCTGATGTCTACTTTGCATCGGCTCCTGGTCGTCTTCTTCAGTTCTTGCCTGCCTGGCACTGCCTACGACGCTTCCCCTACATCACCCGGCACGCATCCTAACAGCCTGATGGCCGGAAGCCGGCTGGAAGCCGGCTGGAAGTCAGCTTGAAGTCGGTTGGAAGCTGACGAGAACTAGCTGGAGGCGACCGACATCCTAAAGCAGTTTAGGGCCATGGTAACACTTATCGGGCTCATCAACCTGCTTCTGTTGCTGCTTCTGCTGCCCTGCTGCTGCTTCGGGTGCTGGATAATGCCAGGGCTACATTCTAGCCAACATCACTGCCCGAAATCCATGGCTGCTGAAGTTTTCCTGGGATCACCATTGCCAATTAGCTCAAGTCTTATCGGATAGCATCAGAGTTGGCAAAGTCGCCTTTGGCTTCCTGCTAATGGCTGTGTGCTGGGGAAGCCTTTTAAGAGCAGAGACTGCCAGGGAGCACGGGTAAATTTGTCATTTCAATCAGCATCTACCAACTGCCATTGCAACTAATAAATGGCCTTTGTTGTTTGCTCCAGCCCCACATTTTGCCTCGAGACACACAAAATCCCATCCTTCTTTTTCCTTTGATTTACTTTCTCGGTTGCATTTCATCGGATTTCTTTTGCCGCACATTATTTAAGCCTGCCAATATTAAAGCTTGTACGGCCAGAAACAAACGAAGGCAGCTCCTTTAAAGACCCCCAAATGAGATGATGTCTGCCGTCTTTTTCACCAACGACAAAAGTTATCAGTGCGTTCGCAAAAACCTGCATTGACAGAACCCCACACACGCCAGACACTAAGGGAGATGCAGGATCAAGGGCGGCTTCTCCATAATTCTCGGTGGTTGACTTTGCGCTGGTTGACTTTCCGAGTGAGTTGCAGTCGATATCTTTGCAATGCACATGAGACACCCAACAACACAGGGCCAACACAGGAGGCAACCGAGATGGCACTTGCTCATAAATTGAGTTCAAGAGTCATGCGAAGCGTTTCAGAGGAGGTGAAAGACCAGCTCCCAGCGTAATGCCACACAGACTACAGAGCTTCCTCATGCTTCTGTTCAATGTTCCATGCTTTGGGTTGTTCCAAAGGATTGTTCCAAAGGGTTGTTACAAAGGGTTGTTCCAAAGGGTTGTTCCAAAGGATTGTTCCAAAGGGTTGTTACAAAGGGTTGCTCAAACAGACTGTTCCAAAAGACTGTTTCAAAGGATTGCTCCATAGCATCGCTCTGAAGGATTGTGTCGGGCTTCGGGTTGTTCCAAAGGGTTACAAGGCCAAAGGATTGTTCCAAAGGATTGTTCCAAAGGATTGTTCCAAAGGATTGTTCCAAAGAGTTTTTCCAAAGGGTTGCTCCAACAGACTTCTCTAAAAGAATGTTTCTAAGGATTGCTCCATATGATCGCTCCGAAGGATTGCGTCAGGCTTGGGGTTGTTCCAAAGGGTTACAAGGCCAAACGATTGTTCCAAAGGATTGTTCCAAAGGATTGTTCCAAAGGGTTGTTCCAAAGGATTGTTCCGAAGAGTTTTTCCAAAGGGTTGCTCCAATAGACTGCTCCAAAAGACTGTTTCAAAGGATTGCTCCATAGCATCGCTCTGAAGGATTGTGTCGGGCTTCGGGTTGTTCCAAAGGGTTACAAGGCCAAAGGATTGTTCCAAAGGATTGTTCCAAAGGATTGTTCCAAAGGATTGTTCCAAGGATTGTTCCAAGGATTGTTCCAAAGAGTTTTTCCAAAGGGTTGCTCCAACAGACTGCTCTAAATGAATGTTTCTAAGGATTGCTCCATATGATCGCTCCGAAGGATTGCGTCAGGCTTGGGGTTGTTCCAAAGGGTTACAAGGCCAACGGATTGTTCCGAAGCATTGTTCCAAAGGATTGTTCCAAAGGGTTGTTCCAAAGGATTGTTCCAAAGAGTTTTTCCAAAGGGTTGTTCCAAAGGATAGCCCCTTGACCACTGTAGGATAGCTCCATAGGGTTGTTCCATGCTTCAGCTTATTCCAAACGATTGCACTTTGGGATTGCTCAAAGGATTGCACATGGACAGGCTCCAAGGACAGGCTCACAGGACTATCTCCCAGGACTAGCTGGCAGTGACTCCTGAGACAGGGTGACAGGCAGCAGACATGAATGGGGCCCTTCTGACCTACCAAGATCGATCCGGGCTGAAAGGCCACCGTCGCCTGACATATCATAATTCTTCAATGTAGACCTGCCAGCCCGTGTCACGCCGAGTGACAATCTCAAATGAAGGATTAAGATGAGCAGATTATGTGTCCAGTCCAGCTCTTCCATGCATTGACCAGTCCACCCACTGTAGCACTGAGTAGCTATGCACAGCCTTCTCCCAGTGTCAGGATCTCAGAGAATGCTTGGAAAATGGAAAGTAGCCTGGGATTTCTTTGGAAAATGGAAAGTAGCCTGGGCAAAGAAATCCAAACTCAAAGTGCGTTTGACAGAGACTCCTAGCAAACTCCACATTTACTTACACAGCCCAGAGCCTCGTCGGAGGGCCTGGTTGCAAGACATCAGAGCCAACTGTAAATACTGCAGTTGTAGCTGGAGAAAAGTGAGGCACTCAACAGCTTTTTACATGTGTGGATCAAAAGAAAGCAAGGTTGGAGATGTGAGGAATCCTCGATTGCTTTAAGAGAGAGCCAACCTTGCAGTGCGGCGTAATCCTTCGCTTGTATCCTTTGGCCCGTTTGAAATGTGTCGGTGGCAGGGAAACATTGGATTTTATCGTTGCGGGGGCTCTTTATTTTCGGAGGTGATGGTAATCTAGCAAGGGAGGAAATGGAAAGGATGTTCCTTATAAATCCACGTCTGCTATCTGCCTCCACATTGAGTCCACAATGCATCTCATGGACTCCCATCTCAGCACCAATCTGCCAGAGGGGCTTATCTCAGTATCAGCTCCTGTATCTTGCATTATGCCATCTTCAGATCAGATTTAATGAAATGCCATGCAACCCCATGAAAAGCCATGGAGCAGCAATGAAACGCTCAAAGAGTGTTCCCTGGAATGGTCAATTTGCTGAGGCAACAAGAGGTGAGGAGAGCAGGTTCATGAGACACTCAAGTTCACTTCAAAGGGAAGCAGATGCAAGCAGAGGCAGGACAGAGGCAAGCAAAAGCAGGCAAGAGACAGGCAGAGGCACAGGGAGGCAGGCCTCAGTCTGTGGCAGCCATCAGGCTCAACTTGCCAGAAGCAAGAAACAGAAAACTGCATTGCAAACTGCTTGATGGAGGAGAGTGGGGAGGGGAAAAAGTACAGGGTTGGACGGTACAATGGCAAAGAAGAGCACCACCTCAAGACTGGGCTGCTGGAAATTCCAGTGGAATACTGTTATACACTGTTGAGGTAATAATTATGACTGTTTAGAAAGAGGATAATGATTAGGGTGTTCAAGCAATGGTTATGATGAAAATTACTATCATCCGCACTGAATGAGAAATCCAAGTTTAGGCTAGTTAGGAAGAGTATCCATTAATATGAAGAGAATTTGATTAGGAAGTGGATGGAAAAATTGTAAGGAAAAGCAGTGTTTAAGAAGTACACTGGAACCTCTTTAGCAGAAGCAAATAGATGTACATACTGAGAGCTGCACTGGATGTGCCCAGAGGAGAGCTAATGTGGTGAAGCTCATGTGCTGCCTATCGACAAACAGAAAGTGAGGCTTGGCCCAGTTCCACCCCATGTGTGTAACCCTTTCATTTGCCCAGCAATGGACAGGGGCAGCACAGCCCACAGCAAACCATTTCTGGGCTTTGTCTGCAAGGGACTGACAGCCAGGTCAACAGGAGTTAAATGTCCTAATGCCCTACAATATGACTCAGGCCCTGCTGTGCCAATAGTAACTACAGTGCTTCACACACACTATGACACAGATTCAACTACTTCAAAGCTACTGCAATTCAATGCTCTGGATGCAAGTAGATACAATGTATGCCCTATTGATGGGACTGACTTTGTCCACATCTACAAACCTTCTTGTACCTAAACCTCATTCTGTCCAATAATTGGTCCTTTATTCAAATAAGTCAAACCTAAGCCAGCTCTGCCACACAGCAGAGGCCAGAAGATCAGAGTAGATGTGGCCTCATGGGCAATTAAGGCAGTGAAGAGCTTGCATATTGGCTCATGGAGGCTCAACAAGGGTCAGCGTGGCCTTGAAGTTGCATGTTGGTCAGGCCCTCTGACCTCACAGCCCAGTTAATTATGCATGGCAGAAGCACTTATTTTGTCATGACACATTTCATTTAGAAAGCTAAAGGCCTGTGTTACGAAGGAAATGGCTTATATCTCTGGTTGTATCATAACCTTAGTACAGCTGTACGTAAAGCGCGCCTGTGTCGGACAGTGTGTCCATCCTGAATAACAGCCCGCTGCGGCATCTCTTGCATTCTAACGAGGGCCCCCTGCAGCTTTTTTCCTGCCTCGCTATTGCACTAAACCCCAGTGCTTCGGTGTTATCGGCCGGCCCATATGCTGCACCATTTGCATGCACACTCTGCCTAATTCGGCCTTAACCACAGCTCAGCCTGCTCCAGCCTGCTCCAGCCTGCTCAGCTGGTATATGGGGGCCAAGCGGACTCCCTGTGGTACCCCGGCCCATCCCTACAGCCTGTTATAAGTTATCAATGCAAACCATGTCTCCCAGGAATTCTACAAGCATCCCCCAAGCATCCTCTAAACATCTGCAACATCCCGGGCCATCCCTCACCACATCAGCACAATATTATCTCTGCTAATAATCCCGCTCGTAAAATATGTGCTGCTCACTCGCCGGCTTGCGCAGAATTTTAATCGCTCTATCTCACAGTGTCACTTGGCCAAATATCCTATCCGCTGGAGGGGCTGGGTAAATACTGCTGAACTAATGTCCCTATGACCAATTCCTAATTATCGAGATAATTCATCATATTCAAGGAAGCTTGTTTGCAAAAGTGTAATTACATGGCAAAAGGCACTCCAAATTTGAAGCATCTAAGAATGTCGTAATGATGGTAACACACTCATATCTAAAGCAACTAAACTAATCCCGATTGCCCCAATCGATTCATTCAAAATCCCATGATTCATTCGCAGAATCGCAGTGGCACGATTCATCACAGACAGCAGCAAAAACAGATGAGACAGCTCACAAATAAAGAAGTCTCCGGGCTTAAAAAGTTCTGCGAGTCAATTCATCAGAGCCGATTTCCACATTTCACTCTCCCAGATACTCCGTCCCCTCATGAGTTTTTTTCTTTTTGGGGCGGACCAAAGAAAAACCCATCATCAATCATAGCCTCCAAATTCAAAACGTTATGCAGTATCCTGGCAACGGTTAGAGGCTATATTCAATTGACCAATGACACGTAAGGTCACACGGGCAGTAGACCAATCACACGCGTCGTTACATCCATGGCTTGTGTGATAGCATGTGATAGGTTGAATGGCACTGAATGGTGGAGAATGGCACTTTGTGACCTGGTGATCAGCACTTAGGGTTATAATGCCTCGGGCATCATCTCCTGGGTACTCTGGGGCGGCGGTGATGTTCCGTTGCTAGGAGTAATCTGCCTGATGGGCAGCTGCCGAGGCAGGACACGCGATCCTCCCACTTGGACCGAACGATGGACCCCAGCCATGGAGCGGCATCCCAAGATCCAAAGATGATAATGTTGGAAGTGATGATGGAAAGTGATGATTCTAAGTGATGCGGAGGTGTTGTATGGAGAAAGAAGTGCAATTGGATGACCTCACCTGATCAGAAGAAAGGGGAAGATCACATGGACCGTCAATCGGAAGTTGGAAGATCACTCACCTGCAAAAAAGAAGAAGAAAGAAATTGAGGAAAAAAAAATTGAGGAAAATCATCAACAATTCACCCGAGACATCATCGCGCATCTCCAAAACCATCAACCATAATCATCAACACGAATCCCGCTATCACGCACGTAATTAAGACCATCATTCAGCAGTGATAAGGCATCCATCAAAATGCCATCAATATTTCAAAGAACAGAGTACAATCATCCCAGCCGGGCAGAACAAAGCTAATTGTATTTTTCCTCCTTAATTTTGCCCAGAACTGCAACAAATTCAAATTTCATGAAATATTCAGAGCTGGGGCCATTTACTGCTTGCTCAACTCTTTGCTGTAGTAATGAACTTAGTGATAGATGCACATCCCCTCGACCCCTACTTTATCTCTCTATGCACAACTGCTGCACTGGGAATTCAGTGCAAAATATACATGCAAGTACTGGAGCTCCCTGCGGCTCTCTACAAATGCTATTTTGTTTCCACATGTTCCACTAACAAATTGCCTCCAACTCTAGCTGTGTCTATTAATCATGGTGTTATTTCAGCCCAACAATACTCCTACTGCAGTCCTAGATGGTGATTGGATTCATAAATAAGATTAATTAAGGTGTTATGTATTATGAATAAGTCAATTATATCCATAAATAACATGATTAGAAGCATAACAGCAAGACAGAATTGAGTGTCAAAGGAAATTACGTGGGTAGTGACCTTGACATAACTTTATTTCTGATATAATGCAGGGCAATCAGAACATGGTTAAGAGAACACAATAGCAGATGTAAACACCCTGAATGACTAGAGTTAATAGAGACAGCATCAGACATCAGTAACAGAAGAGAATCCAAGATAACACAGTAGATCTGTAAACACACAAGGGAGTCTAGTGGAGACTCAGTGGCAAAAAAGCACCAAGTTAATGGAAGGTAGGAAATCAGAAAGCCAATTACACCCAATGAAGCCCAGTGTCCAGCAGCACAGCCCAAACAAAGTACAAGCCAAACAAAAGCTAAACACAAGCAAAATGAGAGAGCAGAACAACTGACCATTAAGCTGTGTAATGACAAGACTAACCCATTTGCTGTGTAATGACAAGTCTAACTCATTTGCTGTGGTCCTGCCAGATCACACACAACACAGCCAATCATACAGCCTTTCATCAGGAATTGTTTTCATACAATTACCCCACAACAATTTCCCACCAAAGTGAGATAAAAGGCTTGCTGACATGTGGAGCTGGCCTGCCAAAGCCCTGGCATGAGTGCAACAGAAAAGCCATATCATCTTACAGTGTAAGTTCCATACTGAAACATAGGCTGTAATCCAATAGAGCTACCAAAAACCACACTGAAGTCTCATGTCATACAATCACCAGATCATCTGTTTTATACTGTAAAAAAGACGGTAATCCAACCGAGCTACCAAAAATGACTCTGAAGTCCCATGCCATACGATCATTCGCTTTATACTGTAACAAAGACTGTAATGCAACCAGATTACAAAAACAACACAGTAGTCCATTGTTACAGAGTCCTCTGAAGTAAGACCAGCTTATGATATGCGACTACTTCTTACAGTTAACTCATTTTAACAGAGAATAAATTAGAAAGAAATATCATATCCCGTTGTAACAGTACACAACCACTCTTGTGGCTTTTGCCAAATGTAGATATAGCGGGTGACAACACCAGATGAGAAGAGATACTGTAACATGTGAGGAGACATTGACCAACCTTGTTTGATGTACTCCAAAGAGTCGAAGAAGTAAAGTCCACTGAAATGAGACACCGCAAGTCCACAAACTATCTAGAGACGAAGAAGAAGAAGAGCTCCACACTGCTAGCTTCACAGCTTCATTGTTTGGTCCATCACTGCTGGAGGCTGCTGCTAGCGCATCCCAAGATGTGAGAGGAGTGAAGCTGCAAGCTGAGTGAAGCTGAAACAGGCAGGGTGAGGCAGAGGCAGAGGCAGCCTTGTTGTTGGTCGACTTGTTATGGCAGCCAGGAGGAGACTGTTGTGAGCCACAGAGTGAGCTGTAGCAGCAAAAGCAAAGGACAGGCTCTGCTGCTGCTCCTGCTGCTGTTCCTACTGCAGCTGATGCTATGCAACCATCCTATAAGGGTAGCAGCCAAGCCAGGGTAGCAGTCTGCCTCCAAGAGCTAACATCAAATGATGCCAAAAAACACACTGTCACAATTCTCACCAAAGCATGAGGGAATCATGTAAGGGTAGCACCGTAGCAGCCTGTTAGGGTAGCAACTAACTGCACAACCCAAATGTTGCCTCCAAGAGCTACTGCCAAATGACACACACACTCTTCACCAAAGCAGAGGCAATCTTACAAGGGTAGCAGCCTGTAAGGGTACGTAGCAACCAAACTTGGTAGCAGCCAGCCATACCACCCAAATGATGCCTCAAGAGCTACCATCGAACGATGCCAAAACACACTGTCACAATTCTCACCAAAGCGTGAGGAAATCATGTAAGGATAGCAGCCTGTAAGGGTAGCAGCTACTCTAGGGTAACAGCAAGCCTTTACGAGCCACCCTCAAATGATGCCAAAACACACTGTCATGACTCTCCACTGCAAGTAGAGCAAATTAACTCAGAGAAGAGAGGAAGAGCGAAAACCCTATTGATTACTCACACCCATCATTTCATTAACTATTGTCACGACTCACTTAAAAGCCAAAACTTGTCCAAATGCCTAAAGTGAATTTTCAATTAATCACTGAGGCTGATAGAATCACTTGAAGAAATTCCAAACCCAATATGAAATTTACAAATGAAATCTACAACAAATTCCCAATAATCAAGGAAAGAAGAAATGCACAAAAAATCCTATTGTTTGGCCAGGATGTAAACGAACGTGAATAATGGAAATTCTTTCATCTAGTCTGGCCCTATATATATGATGTTCAAAGCCACAGAAGCTGTATGTTTATTTCACAAGATAAGCTGCTCTTCTTTTATGAGTTCTGAAGTCTGAGGCATCCAAATGTACTTTGGTCTGTAAGTACTTTCTACCATCTGACGATGCACAAACAAAGTTTTTGTTGTAGAATCTCAGCCTAGAGCCCTTGAAAGTAACCTTGCTGAATTACAGAGGTTAATTTGTCACAGGTTATGCACTGGCAAACCAACAAGGCCATTCTCTGTTCAAGGATTTCGCTGGTGGCCCATGTCAAATCAAATCTGGAATACTCAGATAGCAAGATGACTCAAGCTGATGATGATATCTGTGTCCAACGACCCTCACTGTTTAGAGTAAGAAACTGATATCTAAAAATTATTCACGCAATGACAATAGTACTGCATGCAGCAAGGGACTGGTACAATAGAAACTACAATTTGTTGCTGTTTTTAAATGCAACACCCAAAACCATAAATGAGTGTAGGGGAAAGTGGGGCGCCATGAGCAACGGCAAACGGTGTGCTAGAATAGCTCGTTAGGAGGACCATATACTCCTTTATTAGCATAGAATTAGCTATGGAAGCAGTCATAATCATTCTTTCTAATGTAGGAAAAATAATTGAAAAAAAACACTTTTGACCAGTGAAAAGTAAAGATGGAACTTTTTCCCCGCTCTCCCCTACACTGAACACTGTTACACAAAATTATTATCCCACGAGTCTTTCTGCAAGCAAGTAATACAGCGTGTCATACAGCCCATTACAATTACTTGACATTGTCCAGGGGCACAGTATATCATCCATCAAGTAAATTACCATAGAAGGTAATTCCGATTTCATTGGTCCATGCAAGTGATACTGCAATTTCATACCATAGGCTTACACTGTTTACCCCTCATTGGACAGATAGCCTTGCTTATCTCAACCAAAAGCACAAGATTGTCTCTGAGGACAAATAGAAATATCTTTTGCCAGATGGCTCCATAAATGTCAGAGGAATTGTTTTTACAGCATCTGTTGCATGAGAAGTCTGACCAAAAGTAATTTCATCCCAATTATTGATTATCTATTGCACCAGAGGAAAATAGAAATGCAATAAAAATATCCCTTGCTACCATGGCACACTTCTGGCACAGTGTTGGCACTCTGGCAGACTATGCAATTAGATACACCATGACTAATCACAATATCACAGAGAGTACTAAAACATTAAAATCCTGTGGAAATGGGGTGGTTTTGAACTGAAATATTTTTCATACAAATTGCAAGAGCCTTACTGAAGAAGTTATGAATGACCAAGAGAACTAACAACAAGATATACCCTATTTTTGCATTAATCTCATCAGACCAGAACAAAATGTATTACAATGGTGACATTTCAGCCATTTGGAACTGCTATCATCTTAGTCTGCTACTCCGATACAACATGCACTTCAAGGTAAGTATACATTTTGTATTTCGTTGAAGGCACATGCATTCATGAGAACTTAAATTAAATGTAAGATATTTGCG
Source organism: Platynereis dumerilii (assembly GCA_026936325.1). Lineage (NCBI taxonomy): Eukaryota > Metazoa > Annelida > Polychaeta > Phyllodocida > Nereididae > Platynereis > Platynereis dumerilii. The sequence goes on along the minus strand of JAPTHN010000023.1, from coordinate 2,835,138 downwards.
AGATTATCAAGCTAATTACCTTTTCGTTTCTGTGTTTCCTTATGTCATGGTAGCAATAACTACATCAGGGCAACATTGGGAGCAATTTAATTTCCTTGGAAATGTAGGTTTTTTGAAGTGTGTAGGTTAGCCTCTAGCAGTGTGAGAAGTGCTCCACAGGCAAATGTAATCTCTTAAAGACTTTGGAGGCAGATTAACCTGCACTTGCCACTTGCATGTCAGGCTTGTCAGCTCAAGTCAGAGACAGGAAAGTTGAGCCAAATACAGGCTATTTGGCCTTGTGCACAATGTACTGAGTCTCTGAAAAATACTCAAAGAAGATGAAAAAAGATGGATATTCACAAAGAAGAAGAATGGATAAAGACCAGAGGATCAAAAAGGCCAGTCACCATCTTTTATATGTACTGCACAGTGCACACAGATAAGGAAAAATAGAAAAAGAGTTTGACAAAAAAGGAGCCTTCGCTTCAAACTTCACTTGTCCTATACTGATTATCATACACTTAAACATGAAGGATTCAAGAAAAATGGCTAAAGTGAATTTTCAATTAATCACCGATACTGACACAATCACTTGAAGAAATTCCAAACCTAATATACAAATGAAATCTACAATGAATTCCTTATGATCAATGGAAGAACAAATGCACAAAAAATGCCTATTGTTTGGCCAGGATGCAAACGAATGTGAATAATGGAAATTCTTTCATCTGGTCTCGGCAATATATATATGAAGTTCAAAGCCACAGAAGTTGTATGTTTATTCACAAGATAAGCTGCTCTTCTTTTATGAGTTCTGAAGTCTGAGGCATCCAAATGTACTTTGGTCTGTAAGTACTTTCTACCATCTGACGATGCCCAAACAAAGTTTTTGTTGTAGAATCTCAGCCTAGAGCCCTTGGAAGTAACCTTGCCGAATTACAGAGGTTAATTTGTCACAGGTTATGCACTGGCAAACCAACAAGGCCATTCTCTGTTCAAGGATTTCGCTGGTGGCCCATGTCAAATCAAATCTGGAATACTCAGATAGTAAGCTGACTCAAGCTGATGATGATATCTGTGTCCAACGACCCTCACTGTTTAGAGTAAGAAACTGATATCTATAAATGATTCACGCAATGGCAGTAGAACAGCATTCAGCAATCTCAGGGATAAATAATAGAAACTACAATTAGTTGTTGTTTTTACATACAACACCCAAATAGCCCTTTCACACTGACGCAATAACACGCAAAGAAAAACAGAATTGTGCAGTTTCAAGTCCGCAGCTCAGTAGGCAAATGAAGTGGAATTTAGGTTCTGATGGCCGGTTGATGATTACTGGTGTACTGGCCAGGTTCTGGATGGCGTACTGGCTCCTATTATTTTGTACAGAGCTCGTTTGATCTCGTGCCATTATGTACATTTCCTGGTCACAATGAAGAGATATCGTGTGATTACGTATAACCTTGTATAAATGATCCGCCAGCATCCGCAGTAAAAATTAAACATTTTTAATTTTTCAAAAAATATTTGCGTATTGCTGCTGATGACTGCTGATTGATAGTGTATAATCTCGTAGGCTTTCTTGCAGGCTTGCGGAGTTAAAAGTGGCCCATACGAGGCTGTACGAGGCCCAGTGTGAAAGGACTAAAAGCATAAATATGTGTGCACTAAACACTGTTACACGAAGAAATCATTAGCTCTCGAATCTTCTGCAAGCAAGATACTCCACTCATACAGTTCATTACAACTACTTGACATTACCCAGAGCATATCATCCATCAACAAGTAAATTACCATAGAAGGTAATTCCAATTCCATTGGCCTATGCAAGTGATACTGCAATTTCATACTATTGGCTTACACTGTTTACCCCTCATTGGACAGATAGCCTTGCTTATCTCAACCAAAAGCACAAGATTGTCTCTGAGGACAAATAGAAATATCTTGTGCCAGATGGCTCCATAAATGTCAGAGGAATTATTTTTATAGCATCTGTTGCATGAGAAGTCTGACCAAAAGTAATTTCATCCCAATTATTGATTATCTATTGCACCAGAGGAAAATAGAAATGCAAAAACAAATATCACTTTCTACCATGGCACTGTGCTTGGGCTCAGGCGGACAATGCGATTAGATATACCATGACTACAATATCATTGAGAGTCACTACTGAGACATTAAAATCAAGTTGAACCGGTGGCATCATAAACTGAAAATTTTTCATCTAAATTGCAAAAGCCTCACTAAAGAAGTTATACAGTGATCAGGAGAACGAACAAAAAGATATTCTCAAATTTTGTATAATTCATGTCAGACCAGAATAAAATGCATTACAATTTCATTTCATTCAATTGGAACTACCCTTATCTTAGTCAATTACTCATATTGCTTTTTTTTCAACACAAGATGCATTTCAAGGTACAGTATTCATTTTGTGTTTCGGTGAAGGTACATACATTTCAAGAGAACTTTTTTGTATTTCGCTGAAGGTACATACATTTTAAGAGAACTTTTAAAATACACAAAATATTTGCAAGACTATCAAGGCGAATTATATCTTTTTCTTCTTCCTCTTGTCGTGGTTGCAATGACTACATCAGGGCAACATCGCGAGCAATTTAATTTCCTCGGAAATGTAGGTTTTTTGAAGTGTGTAGGTTTAGCCTCTAGCAGTGTGAGAAGTGCTCCACAGGCAAATGTAATCTCTTAAAGACTTTGGAGGCAGATTAACCTGCACTTGCCACTTGCATGTCAGGCTTGTCAGCTCAAGTCAGGGAAGGGATAGCTGAGCCAAAAGAGGGCTATTTGGCCTTGTGCACAATGAACTGAGTCTGTGAAAAATACTCTAAAGAGACGACAAAAAGATGGAAATTCACAAAAAAGAAGAATGGATAAAGACTGGAGGATTAAAAAGGTCAGCCACCATCTTTCATATGTACTGCACAAAGTACGGCCTTGATGATGTCAAGAGAAAAAGGGTTGTTTTTTAAAAAAAAGTGCCTTCACAAGAGTTATGTAAGCCCTATTCTGAATATCATACACTTAAACATGAAGGATTCACTTTTTTTAAAATATACGGTTATGTAAATATGTCTAATAATAGTTTCTCAAAAAGATACATAGGCCTATGGTAGGAAAATATATATCTTGTCCACCTTTAAAATGTCAACAGTCACTGGTTAATATCATGATAATCAGCAAGCAGTAAATATCTCAGGAGCAAATATGTATCAAATTTATAGTATTCTCAAGATCATGTTACCATTCTGCCATTTGAAGCTACATTTTGTATCAATCCAAGATTGCAACTTATGATAAGGTTCAAGATTTGAGTCAGGCAATTGTGACATTTTGGTCCAAAATTTTATTTTTGAATTTCGGTCTGAAAAATATGTAAAATTTCCCCAGGAATCTGAATCTGAAGTCAGATACAAAATATCTCACCATTTTCATTCTACGAATGTTTTTATAACTTGTCAATTGGAACCTAGCATTTTTCGGAATATCTCTCACTTTCACTGCATATAGTACTCAATTTTTGTCAACAAATAAGCCTAACACAGTACCAAAGCACTAAACAACTCCTTATTTTTATCATGTAACAACCAGGCGGGCCGGCACATGCCTTATATGGGCGCCCTGTGCCCTTATATAGTTTGCATTGAAGAAGTGATTTTTGGCACGGCTGTCCAAGACAGCGACTCTGAAATATAGAATGGAGGTAAGAGAAGACTGCAATAATGACCAGCCAGTGTCAAAAGTAATTGTCATCACTTTCAAACATATTTTAGGTCAATCATGCATATGTTATATTGCCCTTGCATTACCGACTGAGCCATATATGGCTAAAATCCTTTAAAATTTGGTCGCAAAAAAACTCAAGCTATCCTCTGGTCTCCTATTGAACTTTCTAAACATAAACTTGTTGTAGCCAATATATCTGGGCATATCAAGTTCGATTTTGGTGACTTTCCAACCAAAATTGCAAGAAATTGAGTTTTTTTGCGACGCCATGTATTTTTTTCAGCTTTTCAAAATTTAGCAGACATAAGTAAGAAAATGCATTATTGAAGCTCATTGAATATTAGTAACGACTCATTTGTTTGGTACTATCGTGTTCTATATTAAATTTGGAGGATATTGATGTATCATACAAATTTATATTGCAAAAAATGACAACACAGTGTGCTATCAAAGTCACCTGACATTTAGTCCAATATCCTGTTGTGTGAGTATACGTTTAGCTGAAATATCTCAAATTTACATGTAATTAGAAGCAAACAATATAGGGAATTATGTCAAGGTGAAATAAATGATATCGAAGTGTTACTTTCCAAGTTATAGCCCCTTACATGTGACACTGTGAAAAATTTTGTCCCCCTAAAATGTGTGCATTTTTGCCTGTTTTCGGACATATTTTGCCCAAAAACATGACAAAGGGATGAGATCTCGTCATTTCTGATGCCTTTACTGGAAAGCAGACAATTTTTGGCAAAAGGTAGGTTTAAAACCTTGTTCAAAAACTTAAAAATGAGCATTCAGGATTTTTTTCAGTCAAATGTCACAAATTTGTGACTCAAAGCTTGAACTTTGTCTTATTGACATAAATTCATTGAGAGAAATTTTCTTTACCAATCCAGTAAATTAACAGAAGAGTTTCAATTTCAATTCTATTCAACTTCGTCATTCAATGAATTGCTGTAACTTATCAATATTGTAAGCTAAGAGAAAACTCAATGACAGCAAATAATTCACTGATGTTATAAACAACTTCCTGCTTGATGTTTGCCACCAGAGTGATTTCTCATTGCCCACGTGCTGACTGAGTACAAAGTATATTGGTTGAGCAGCGCTATATGCCAATGCATCTCTTGCTTTGAAGTCCTTTGTCCTGATAAGAACGATTGGTCGGGTCACATAGCAGTAATAGAGTTGACGGGCTCTGTGACATCTGATGAGCCTCATTCTAGGTCTCAATTTGGGCCTCATTCTCAGCTACATACTGATTGCGTGAGAATTTGGGAAAGGGATGGAAAAATTTTACAAAAAATCAACAGCAAAAGGATGGAGATTCAGTAGAAAAGGAAAGAAAGGAAGAAGACTAGAGCCAAGGGAAGCAGACAGGACAGTTATTGACACAAAGGAAGATAATTTCTTGCTAGGCTGCTTCATTCAGGACAATTGGCCCGCATCAAGCAGGCCCTTCATCTTTCACATTCCATCCATCCACAGCAGCAGGATCAACAGCAGCAGCAGCATCAAAAGATGATGCTACACACAGCGTCCTTCTGCATCCTTGGGGTCCTGGCCTCCTCCAGGTGCTTTTGACAACAACATACTAATCCTCCAGCACATCATCTCCACATCATCTCTGGAGCAGCTCCCTTCACCCGGCTTCCTCCTCTTAATTTACTAACAATTCATGACAGAACTGACACAAGAGAGATAGCACCAGCAATATTCATAAGTTGCCCAATCGTACGCCATTGCAAATTTGCCTTAAAAATAATTGTGAGCTGCTATCAAGGTTTTGCAGAAAGCTGACATCAATCAAGACACTTTCATATAAGATATTTGGGAAAAGGAAATTCAGAATAATAAGAGTGGTTATTTGTGTATTTATTGTATATCCCAATATTGAAGTACAGAATCCATAGTGCAGACACTGTGCTTTTTTATGTGAGGCTTTCAAATAAGATATTATATATTGGAAATATATATTAGAAATTCAGAATAATATAAGTTGACATTTGTATATTCACAGTACATCCCAACAGTGATGTTGAGGTGAAGAGTCTCCTGTGTAGACATTGTGGATTTTTCATTTTTAGCTAGAGTATCGCATTCTGAAAATAAGGCCAGCTGCAGGCATGCGGAAATGGCTCGGAGATACTATCATATTGCTTTTATTGTTTCATATTGCACTTGGGGAATTACAAAGTGAATTCTAAAAGGCTTGCTTTCTCCGTTTTTGTTTTCTGCAATTTCAGGCAGAATTGTGTCTGAACAACCCGATACACCACAGCACCAAAAAAGATTCTGTCAACTTGTCAAATTATGTACTAGATAACAGGCAGAAATTCATGAGCGGAAATGATTTGGAAGGGGATGATTTATGATCAGTATTTATCTTCCAATTTGACAAAGTGATCGTTCATAATTCTGAGCAGTTCATGAAATAACTTCAAAATAAGAAAATCTTATTTCACATATTTTTCAAACCTCATAAATGATTAAGAATTCTCATTAATTTCAGTGCTTTACTGTCACATTTTTATAGAATTTGGCAAAATAATCCAGTTTACCCGAACATAGTAGAATTAAAAATTCTATAGTTACCAGAGTGATAGAACCTTAATTTATATGAAATTAGCCCTTGAGGCTTGCCCCAGTCTTAACCAGACAAATATCCATTTTATAATATATCCCCAGTCCAATCACAACCATTTTCCCAAAGGACACACACAAGATAAGTGAACCAAATAAGCCGGTTATAACCAGACAGATATCATATAAATAGACAGATACTTGTCACTAGGTGGCCCATGATCCAGCCATCATGATGCAGGGACAGTCAAGGATGATCTTATCCTTATGAATAGTCCATATATATGTATCTGGAAGGCACACCACTACTGGCCTTCTCCTGGGAAACATTCAGCCAAAAGAGTTATACTCGCTTGTTGTAGAAAGTAATCTTGTAAGAGTTATAGTTACCTTCTTGAGATACGAATAGTAAGCTACTAAGTTATAGGCGTCTTCTCAAGTTATATGCAAAATATTTTTCCTTGATTTGTGTACAGTCATTTAGTACCAACTTATTGTTGTCTTAATCATTTATGAACAATTCAACGGAGTCAAACACAAAGTTATGGCATGCATCTGGACTCCATAGGCTTATATATTATACAAACTTCATCTTACTTTAACACTCAGGAGCTAACAAAAGTCAATGTGATGCAAATATTGGATTTCTAGTTCAACTTCTTATTAGTCACATTTCTATTAAACGTACTTCTTTGAAAAGAAACATGAAATAATTTCCAGTGTATGCATTGATATACATTGGACAATCCTTAGTATTATTTTCCGGCATTTTTTTTTCTCATTTCATTCATACGCATCACAACTTTACATTTTTAAAAAGCCAAGTAATATATCTCCTTCAGAATATCCATACCTTTATTGGCTACGAAAACTCCACATAATATCAACATAGATTGACTTCTCAGCTGACAATGGATGGAGACCAAAGACAGGCCAATCAGTAGCCACAGACAGCCGTCTATCCATAAATACTCTATGAAAGGCTGAGACATTGCAATGTTATGTCGACTTTTCTGTGGTATTCAAGGGCTGCCAAAGAATTGTTTAACATATTTTCATAATTGCCACCAAATATGAGAAAACACAAACATTAAAAGTGGTAAATTTGGAAAAGTGGTGAATTGCCATTCTTCCAGTTTCCTAGTTATATAATAAGACGATACCATCTTTATCCAAATCTCAATTTAAATTCTTTCAGTTCCCCAGATAAAGGAATCCCAAAGCTCTTCCAATGGAAGCTGTTAAACCATATCGAACCACCACTCAGTTTCATCCCACAGCTAATGTTAAGGGAAAGGGGAGACCAAGCAAATGGGATATTTCCAAGTAATAGGTTTCCTTTCACTACTCTCTTCAGCTTAACATCAACGAATTACAAGTTGAAGCTGCCATTTAAAGCATGACATCCGTTTAGACATGAAGACAACAAAAGAAAACCAATGGAAAAGCAGGAAAAAAGTAGTCTTTAAGTATTCTTGGTTTGTTGTGCTATTTTTGTATTTTCTCACCAGACTTTAAAAGAATGAGAATAGAACCAGACTGCCAAAACGGAGCTTAATGCTATGATTAAATTTAACCAAAGCATTAAAGCAATCACCGATTATTAAATTACCACAGCATCACATCTTTAAGCCATTTCACCCAAACCTTAAATGATGATATATTCATGGACGCCAGCCTAACATTTTAAAAATGTTTAATATCTCTCAAAATTAAGGCTCCTGGTGCATTAATTGAAGACTAGGGGGGAGATTCAATGCGAATGTTTCCATTTACTTAAAATTGACTCATTAGAACACGAAGCTAACTTGAAATTGGCAGTGTCTGGGCTTGTGAGAACAAGCAACCACATAATGACCGAGCAGTCAACAACTACAGCAAATATTTGCATTAAGGAGATTGACACAACCAAAATAACAGGCGGCACCAACGTAGTTACTCAAAGACTATTCAATGACAAACCCAATTACGAAAGTTAGCTCACAACCATGTTCGGTGGTCTCAGTCCTTGAACAAAATTAATCATCCGACACCAACATCATTACAGTGGAACCTTAGAAGCCAGACAACTATAAATATCAGAGCTAACAGTCTTAGTGGAAAGAGATACAAGGCACAGTCGTTGCTCTCAAACCTTCTTATTGGTCAAATAATGGAGCCAAACAACACAACAGACCCTCACTTCCACAATGCTTGCACAATTATCATATCTTACAGAGGCTTTAGTCAAATTTGCTCTACAATAGCAGTGATAAATCTGTTGTTAAACCAATTTTTCAGCAATGACCGATAGAAATGTCTTTTCTCTTCAAACCCTACCACAGAGGCTGCGAATGACACTATTCTGAGTAAAAATTATATATTCATGAGCTATAGGTCTTCCAATGTCACTATCGCCACATGTTTCTCCTATCGTTTTCAAAAAATCCAGGAAAGTGGTGTTAACTACTTTCTAAAGACTGTCGAAATTAAAAAAAAAAAATTACCTTGAAAACTGTTACAAGATATTAGTAGCTTTTGAATCGTTTGTTCAAGAGGACATACAAGAATAAGATACCTACAGTTCATTACAACTACTTGATATTGGCCAAAGTATCATCCAACAAAAATTACCATGGAAGGTAGTTCTGACTTCCATGCAAGTGATATTGCAATTTCATATCATGGCCTACATTAGTTTTCCCTTCATTGGCCAGATGGCCCTGCTCATCTTGAGCTTGAGATTAACCAAAAGCACAAAATAGTCTCTAAGGACAAATAGAAACATCTTTTGCCAGATGGCTCCATAAATGTCAGAGGAATTGTTTTTACAGCATCTGTTGCATGAGAAGTTTGACCAAAAGTAATTTCATTCCAATAATTGATGATCTATCTGCTCAACCGTGCTGGCACTCAGGAAGACTGTATGATTAGATACAACATGACTACTCTCAATATCAATAAGAGCACTAAAACATAAAAATCCAGTAGAAACGGGGTCATTATGAACTCAAATATTTACATCTTAACTGCAAGAACTTTACTGAAGAGTGAAGAAGTCATAAAGTGATCAGGAGAACTAACAATAAGATCTTCTCAAATTTTGTATTAATCATGTCAGAACAGAACAACATACTATACATTTCAATGTCATTTCAGTCATTTGGAACTTCCATTATCCTAGCCAGCTACTCAGATATACTTTTTTTCAACACAATATGTACTTCAAAGTAATTATACATTTTGTATTTCGTTTAAGGTACATACACTTCAAGAGAACATAAATGTACAACTTCTATTCGGCAAACCTTTTTTTTGTTTCAACCTGTCTTGGTGGCATTTGCTATACGTCAGGGGCATCATTATGAGCTATTCAATTTCCAGAGAAGTTCCGTCTTTTGAAGTGTGTTGGTTTACGCTGTAGCAGCGTGTGAAGTGCCTCACAGACAAATTTAATCGCTTTGGAGGCAGATTAACCTGCAGTTGCAACTTGCATGTCAGGCTTGTCACCTCAAGTCAGAGAATAGAAAGTTGAGTCAAAACAGGCTATTTGGCCTTGTGCACAACGTACCGATTCTATAAAAAATAATTCGATAGTAAGAATGAAAAAATTGAAATCCACCAAAGGAGAAGAATGGATAATGACTGGAGGATCAAAAAAGGCCAGCCACCATCTTTTACATGCACTGCACAGAGTAGGCCTAGAGCCTTAATAAAGAAAAGGCAAGAGTTCTTGAAGAGAAGTTGCATGCACTTTTAAAAAACTGCACAAAAGTTTACATTTGTCCCATACTAAATATTATACACTTAAACACAAAGGGTTTAAACATAAAAAAGACTCAGTTGTGTAACATAAATCTAATATAAGATACAAAGGCCTATCGTAGGAAAAAATAAAAATCTCGCCCACCTTTTTTAAGATGTAAATTTTCACTGGTCACTCAGTAATATCATGACAATTAGCAACCAGTATATACCTCAGGGACAAATGCAAATTAATAACAGCAGAACACTTATAATAATATATCATTTGACATCATGTCACAATTCCGCTATTTGAAGTAACATTTTGCAGAAATCCTAGATAAAAGGATTGCTACTCACTGTCATCACCTAATTGAGTGAAAATAACTTTATCAATCCAGTCAATTAACAGAAGCCTTTCAACTTCAATTCCATTCCACTTTGTCTCACTCAATGATTTGCTGCAACAAAATTCTAAGCTACAAGAAAACTCAATGACAGCACATAATTCACAGATGTTATAAACAACTTCTTGATGTTTCTTACCAGATATAGTCCCTCACTTGAGGGCCAAAATCTGGGATTTCGTTGACCCCCCCCTGTTTAGCCAGGTTTCATGGTACCAAATTGTAGCAAATTTAGTATAGATTCTATTTCTGCCTGTTACCAAGTTGGCAAAATACCTGAAACATACTCAAATTTTAAAAAATGGGACAAACGTTGAAAAAATTAATTTTTTAAATATTTTCCTCCTAAAAATATTTAAAATTCAGCCCTGACCTTAAAAATTGTCCGAATATCATGATTTTTTCAGAGGATGATCACCAAAGTATTCTACAAAAGATAAAAGAATTAATTTCTACCTAACTTCAAGATGGCCACCAAAATTAAAGATGGCCGCCTGATAACAAATATCATTTTCCTCTATTTTAGCTATTTTTCTGAAATAATTTTTTTATTAATATTTCAAATGTCTTCAAACTGGAAGGAAGTGGTTGGCTACCATCAGTTTATTGTATTTTACCATTTTGTGAAGACAGAAATGATTTTAATGCCATACTTTCTATTTTATAGGGGGTTAAAGTTGGCCCCGACATGCAATTTGGTGTGAAAAGTTGCTGTAAACGGATCTGGGATTTCCATCTAATTCCTTTGGTCCAGTTGTGCTGCTTCATTGATCTCCCCCAATATTTAGACAGGTTTCTTTATACCAAATTGTTGAAAATTTAGTATAGATTGCATTTCTGCTTGTTACCAAGTTGAAAAAATATCTGAAAGATGCTCAAATATTCAGAAATTGCTGAAATGTCGAAAAAAATGTTTTTTTTTTTCATATTTTGCTCCAAAAAATATTTAAAGTCAGCCCTGACCTTAAAAATTGTCCAAATATCATGCTTTTTTCAAGGATAGAAGATCAAAGTATTCTACAACAGATGACGGAACAAATTTGTTTTTATTTTCAAAATGGCCACCAATATTCAAGATGGCCGTCTGACACCAAATCTGATTTACCTATATTTTAGCTTCTTTTTGAAAATAATTTATTAAATTCATACTTCTAATGGTTTCAAGCTGGAAGTGAGTGATTGGCTAATATAGATTGGTTGTATTCTACCATTTTGTGAAGACAGAAATGATTTAAATGCCATACTTTCCATTTTACAGGAGGTTAAAGTTGGCCCTGACATGCAATTTTGGGTGAAAAGTCGCTGTAAACGGATCTGGGATTTTCGACTAATGCCTTGGGGCCTGTTGTGCTGCTTCATTGATCTCCCCCAATATTTAGTCAGGTTTCTTTATACCAAATTGTTGAAAATTTAATATAGATTGCATTTCTGCTTGTTACCAAGTTGAAATAATATCTGAAAGATGCTAAAATATTCAGAAATTGCCGAAATGTTGACATTTTTTTTTTTTTTCATATTTTGCTCCAAAAAATATTTAAATTCAGCCCTGACCTTAAAAATTGCTCAAATATCATGATTTCTTCAAGGATAGAAGATCAAAGTATTCTGCAACAGATGACAGAACAAATTTGTTTTTATTTTCAAAATGGCCACCAATATTCAAGATGGCCGTCTTACACCAAATCGGATTTACCTATATTTTAGCTTATTTTTTTTAAAATAATTTTTAAATTCATACTTCAAATGGTTTCAAGCTGGAAGAGAGTGGTTATGTAATATAGATAGGCTGTTTTCTACAATTTTGTGAAGACAGAAATGATTTAAATGCAGATCTTTCCATTTTATAGGGGGTTAAATTTGGACCGGACATCCAATTTTGTGTGAAAAGCCGCTGAAAAGGGATCTGGGATTTTCATCTCATTCCTAGGGCCCAGTTGTGCTGCTTCTTTGGCCTCAACCCTCTCCCCCCATATTTAATCAGGTTTCTTGGTATATTTTTACTTCTTCATATTTCAAAGTTGAAAAAATACCTGAATGGTGCTCAAATTTAAAAAATAAACGGGGAAATGTTGAAAATAAAATTTCTTTTTTCACATTTTGAAATTTAACTCTGACCCGAAAAATTGTCCAGCGTCTCGATTTTTTCAGGTCAACAATGTATGTAGAAGGTCAATCAGAATAACAGAAGATGGGGAATTCAAAGGCCATCAATATGATATGCATTAGGCCTACTGCCTGTGATGTCCCTGATAAATACCCAGCTCTCAGATTTATGTGTCAAAAAATTATGAAATAACCTTCTGGAAACTGGGTATTTATATTGGTCATAGAAGGTCAATCGGTATATGAAAAAATTGGGAATTGAATGGCCATCTATATGATATGCATTAAAGCCCTTGATGTAGACCCAAAAGCTGCTGTGAACAGCCGTCAGTTGCCCCATTAAGGCTATCAACTGAAAGTAGCTCTTAATTTCTGCAGCCGTACGTTTGCACTGCAGCTCAGTCAGTTGATAATTTGAGTGATATTAAAGGCAGCAGTGAAGTCAATTGCAGAACCAGCCTAATCAGGTAATTGTGCTTATTGCAATCCTGGAGGTTACATGTATGTCTCTCTCTCAGTTGAATTAGTAGCAATTAAGGAGCAACACTTGGCATAGGCGTATTTCGCGGAGGGTCAGGGGGGGCTGCCAATCAGGGCAAATCCTGGCCAATATCAAGGCAAATCCACTGCCCTGGTTAAAATTTCAGGGGAAAATAGTGACAGCCCCCCGCAGGATGGCAGTCCTTATACACCTATGACGCTTGGTGAGTAAAGTAGTTGAAGTAGGCTACTCAATTGCAATTTGTTTGGGATACTTAAATCATAAAATCATATATAAATGTCATTATTTATTATGAATATATGTTTATAAACTGGTGTTTATTATTAGCCAGTCTATAAGCTACAGGTGTGTTTGTAAGAGAGATGCTTACCAATAAGGTGAGATGCATATCATGTTGAAGGCCTCTAATTTCCCCATCTTTTGATATGCTGATTGATCTTCTATGTTCAACATATTTACCCAGTTCCCAGCCTCCAGACCCTCGCTGGGAACCGCGGCCCCCTGGGAGGTACTTTGCTCAGATTTTGGAGGAAACGCTAGGTTAGGCTGCGAAAGTGACCCAAACTGAATCCAGGAATACATAACAGGCACCAACGACACTTAAATTAAAATTTACAGAAATTTAATTACAACTTATTTTAAAGCAGTCCTTGGGTTATTTGGTCAAAAATTTGTATGTGAATCCTTATTTTTGAACGCCTTTTTGAGCTCTAATTATCCTCCGATTTTCAAGATTTTGTTCCAGACTGGTGAAAGGAAGGCCAATAAGATTGGCTTCGGGCAATTTTGGTGGTCAACAAGACTCATCCAGGGCCGAAAAATGAGGGTCAAAAATGCAAAGCTTAGGTAATAGGTATACAGTCCAATACTTTTGACAGGGCTAATCATAAATGGACAGTATTGCATAAATTTAAATCATGTCTGTCTTTGCAAAATGGTAGAACACAAACAATAATTATTTATGTTAGCCAATTTCCCAACAGATCCATATGAAATATAAACTAAAGAATTAATTCGAAAAAAAGCTACTAGAGAGGCCAATCAGATTTACCCTCAGGTGGCCATCTTGGATTTTAGTGGCCATCTTGAAAACTGAAGAAAAGTAGCTATTTTATAGGCTGAAAGAGAACGTTCTCTTTCAGTCTATGTGAGCTGAGGGAATGGATCAGGTCTGTTTTTCTCAATGTGCCTCTTGCCACAGGAAGAGGACTTGCCACAGCTAGAGTTTGCTTATATGATAACTTAGGGGTCTAGTATGTTGCTTCATGGCACCAGAGTCCTGCGCTACTGTCATGTGCTAAACTTGACTTGGCTGTGTCAGTTTTTCTGACAACATGGTCACTGCCATGGCCTTTTGAGTAGTGGTAGTAGTTTTCCCTCAGCTGGCCTTTTTTAATCCTCCAGTCTTTATCCACTGTCGGTGACTGGCCCCTGGGTCAGTGGGTGTTGATTATCTGTTGTATCAGTTGATCTGTATTCAGTGCCGTAGGCTGGGCAGAATCCAAGGGGGGGGGACTGAGACTTATCCGGACCCCAGAAAACTCCGGAAAATTTGAAATTTTTACATTCAATACACCTTTATTGGCCAATTTCTAGTGGGAGGGGGGAAGCTGTCCAGTCCACAAGGGGTCCTCCAGGTGCCCAAATGCATGCATCTCTAACATCGATGCTTGGGCTTAGAGCATGTGCATGTAAAATTGGTCCCATTGGTAATGCTGGATAGATATTGTAATATCTATACCTCTGCCCACAAGAGCACTTGTGACAAGGTGTGAAATTCTCAAATCAGAATGCTTTTGCTGTCAATGGCTATCATAATAGGTCAATAAGTCTATCTTTCAGTCTTTGAATTATCAAATTCTTTGTCTTCAGTAGAATACTTTGGTAATCAACAGCCTAAATAATCAGGACATTTGGACAATTTGCAAGATTACGGCTGCATTCTACATATTTTTTGGAGCAAAATATGAAAAACCAATATTTATTTCAACATTTCAGCAATTACTGAATATTTGAGCATCTTTCAGGTATTTTGTCAACTTGGTAACAAGCAGAAATGCAATCTATATTAAATTTTCAACAATTTGGTAAAAAGAAACCGGACTAAATATTGGGGAAGATCAATGAAGCAGCACAACTGGACCCAAGGAATTAGAAGAAAATCGAAGATCCGTTAACAGCAACTTTTCACACCAAATTGCATGTCGGGGCCAACTTTAACCCCCATTAAAATGGAAAGTATGACATTTAAATCATTTCTGTCTTCACAAAATGGTAGAATACAGCCAATCTAGATTAGACAACCACTCACTTCCAGCTTGAAACCATTTGAAGTATGAATTAAAAAAATTATTTAAAAAAAAGAAGTCAAGATATAGGTAAATCCGATTTGGTGTGAGACGGCCATCTTGAATATTGGTGGCCATTTTGAAAATAAAAACAACTTTGTTCCGTCATCTGTTGCAGAATACTTTGATCTTCTATCCTTGAAGAAATCATGATATTTGAGCAATTTTTAAGGTCAGGGCTGAATTTAAATATTTTTTGGAGCAAAATATGAAAAAAAAAAAAAAGTCAACATTTCGGCAATTTCTGAATATTTTAGCATCTTTCAGGTATTTTGTCAACTTGGTAACAAGCAGATATGCAATCTATAATAAATTTTCAACAATTTGGTGCAAAGAAACCTGACTAAATATTGGGGGAGATCAATGAAGCAGCACAACTGGACCCAAGGAATTAGACGAAAATCCCAGATCCGTTTACAGCGACTTTTCACACCAAATTGCATGTCGGGGCCAACTTTAACCCCCTGTAAAATGGAAAGTATGGCATTTAAATCATTTCTGTCTTCACAAAATGGTAGAATACAACCAATCTATATTAGCCAACCACTCACTTCCAGCTTGAAACCATTTGTAGTATGAATTAAAAAAATTATGTAAAAAAAAGAAGTTAAAATATAGGTAAATCCGATTTGGTGTAAGACGGCCATCTTGAATATTGGTTGCCATTTTGAAAATAAAAACAAATTTGTTCCGTCATCTGTTGCAGAATACTTTGATCTTCTATCCTTGAAGAAATCATGATATTTGGACAATTTTTAAGGTCAGGGCTGACTTTAAATATTTTTTGGAGCAAAATATGAAAAAAAAAAAAAAGTCAACATTTCGGCAATTTCTGAATATTTTAGCATCTTTCAGGTATTTTGTCAACTTGGTAACAAGCAGATATGCAATCTATATTAAATTTTCAACAATTTGGTACAAAGAAACCTGACTAAATATTGGGGGAGATCAATGAAGCAGCACAACTGGACCCAAGGAATTAGACGAAAATCCCAGATACGTTTACAGCGACTTTTCACACAAAATTGCACGTCGGGGCCAACTTTAACCGCCTGTAAAATGGAAAGTATGGCATTTAAATCATTTCTGTCTTCACAAAATGGTAGAATACAGCCAATCTAGATTAGACAACCACTCACTTCCAGCTTGAAACCATTTGAAGTATGAATTAAAAAAATTATTTAAAAAAAAGAAGTCAAGATATAGGTAAATCCGATTTGGTGTGAGACGGCCATCTTGAATATTGGTGGCCATTTTGAAAATAAAAACAAATTTGTTCCGTCATCTGTTGCAGAATACTTCGATCTTCTATCCTTGAAGAAATCATGATATTTGGGCAATTTTTAAGGTCAGGGCTGAATTTAAATATTTTTTGGAGCAAAATATGAAAAAAAAAAAAAGTCAACATTTCGGCAATTTCTGAATATTTTAGCATCTTTCAGGTATTTTTTCAACTTGGTAACAAGCAGATATGCAATCTATACTAAATTTTCAACAATTTGGTACAAAGAAACCTGACTAAATATTGGGGGAGATCAATGAAGCAGCACAACAGGACCCAAGGAATTAGACGAAAATCCCAGATCCGTTTACAGCGACTTTTCACACAAAATTGCATGTCGGGGCCAACTTTAACCCCCTGTAAAATGGAAAGTATGGCATTTAAATCATTTCTGTCTTCACAAAATGGTAGAATACAACCAATCTAGATTAGACAACCACTCACTTCCAGCTTGAAACCATTTGAAGTATGAATTAAAAAAATTATTTAAAAAAAAGAAGTCAAAATATAGGTAATTCCGATTTGGTGTGAGACGGCCATCTTGAATATTTGTTGCCATTTTGAAAATAAAAACAAATTTGTTCCGTCATCTGTTGCAGAATACTTTGATCTTCTATCCTTGAAGAAATCATGATATTTGGACAATTTTTAAGGTCAGGGCTGAATTTAAATATTTTTTGGAGCAAAATATGAAAAAAAAATCATTTTTTCGACATTTCAGCAATTTCTGAATATTTGAGCATCTTTCAGATATTTTTTCAACTTGGTAACAAGCAGAAATGCAATCTATACTAAATTTTCAACAATTTGGTATAAAGAAACCTGTCTAAATATTGGGGGAGATCAATGAAGCAGCACAACTGGACCAATGGAATTAGATGGAAATCCCAGATACGTTTACAACAACTTTTCACACCAAATTGCATGTCGGGGCCAACTTTAACCCCCTATAAAATAGAAAGTATGGCATATAAATCATTTCTGTCTTCACAAAATGGTAAAATACAACAAACTGATGGTAGCCAACCACTTCCTTCCAGTTTGAAGCCATTTGAAATATTAATAAAAAAATTATTTCAGAAAAATAGCTAAAATAGAGGAAAATCATATTTGTTATCAGGCGGCCATCTTTAATTTTGGTGGCCATCTTGAAGTTAGGTAGAAATTAATTCTTTTATCTTTTGTAGAATACTTTGGTGATCATCCTCTGAAAAAATCATGGTATTCGGACAATTTTTAAGGTCAGGGCTGAATTTTAAATAATTTTAGGAGGAAAATATTCAAAAAATTAATTTCTTCAACATTTGTCCCATTTTTTAAAATTTGAGTATGTTTCAGGTATTTTGCCAACTTGGTAACAGGCAGAAATAGAATCTATACTAAATTTGCTACAATTTGGTACCATGAAACCTGGCTAAACAGGGGGGGTCAACGAAATCACACTTCTAGGCATCTTTTTGGATTCATGTGAGGGACTAATAAGAGGGATTTCTCATTGCCGACTGCCTAAGTGATGACTTGAGTACAAAGTATATTGGTAGAGCAGCGCTATATGGCAATGCATCTCTTGCTTTGAAGTCCTTTGTCCTGATAAGAACGATTAGTCGGGTCACATAGCAGTAATAGAGTTGACGGGCTCTGTGACATCTGATCCGCCTCGTTCTTAGTCTCAATTTGGGCTAAATCCTCAGCTACACTCTGATTGTGTGAGAATTTGGGAAAGGGGTGGAAAAAACCAAACAAAAAATCAAAGAATGGAAAAAAGGAAATTTAGTAGAAAAGGAAAGAAAGGAAGAAGACCGGAGCCAAGTCAGTTATCAACACAAAAGAAGTAAAGGGGGTTTCCCCCCAGACAGGCGATAATTTCTTGCTAGGCTGCGTCTTTCACCACAATTGGTGAGCGTCAAGCAGACCCTTCATCTATCACATTCCATCCATCAACACCAACAGGATCAGCAGCAGCAGCATAAGAAGATGCTATACACAGCATCCCATCACAGCATCCTTCAGCATTCTTCTCCATCATTGGGGTCCTGGCCTCCTCCAGGTGCTTTTGACAACAACATACTAATCCTCTAGAACATCATCTCCACATCATCTCTGGAGCAGCTCATTTCACCTTTTAATTTACTAATAATTCATGACAGAACTGAGACAAGAGAGATAGCACCAGTACTATTCATAAGTTACCCATTCGTAAGCTACTGCCAATTTGCCATAAAAATAGTTGTAGGCCGCTATCAAGGTTTAGCAGAAAGCTGACATCAATCAAGACACTTTCATATCAGATATATATGAAAAAGATATAAGAAATTCAGAATAATAAGAGTGGTTATTTGTGTAAGATTGTATATCCCAATAGTGAAGTAAATAGTGTAGACATTGTGCTTTTTTATGTTTGGCTTTCAAATAAGACATTATATATTGGAAATATATAAAAAAATTCAGAATAATATAAGTTGACATGTGTACATTCATAGTACATCCCAACAGTGATGTTGAGGAGAAGAATCCCTTGTGTAGACATTGTGGTTTTTTCATTTCTAACTGGAGTATCGTATTCTGAAAATGAGGCCAGCTGCAGGCATGTGGAAATGGCTCGGAGACACTCTCATGCTGCTTTTATTGATGATGTTGGTGTCGGATGATTAATTTTTTTCAAGGACTGAGACCACCGAACATGGTTGTGAGCTAACTTTTGTAATTGGGTTTGCACTTGGGGAATTATAAAGTGAATTCTAAAAGGCTTGCTTTCTCCGTTTTTTTTCTGCAATTTCAGGCAGAATTGTGTCCTAGCAACCCAATACACCACAGAACCAAAAAGATATTGTCAACTTGTCAAATTATGTACTAGAAAAGACAGCAGAAATTCATGAGGGGAAATGATTTGGAAGGGGATGATTTATGATCAGTATTTATCTACCAATCAGACAAAGTGATTGTTCATAATTCTGAGCAGTTCATGGCATAACTTCGAAATGAGAAAATCTTATTTCACATATTTTTTAAACCTCATAAATGATTAAAAATTCTCATTACTTTCAACGCTTTACTGTTACATTTTATAAAATTAGTCAAAAGAATCCAGTTTACCAGACATAATAAGAATTCAACATTCTGTATTTACCAGAGTGATAGAACCTTAATTTATATGAATTTAAGACCCCACATATGATGGTACAGAGTTGTACTTAGCCCTTGAGGCTTGCCCCAGTCTTAACCAGACAAATATCCATTTTATAATATATCCCCAGTCCAATCACAACCATTTTCCCAAAGGACACACACAAGATAAGTGAACCAAATAAGCCTGTTATAACCAGACAGATACCATACATAAATAGACAGATACTTGTCACCAGGCAGCCCATGATCCAGCCATCATGATGCAGGGACAGTCAAGGATGATCTTATCCTTATGAATAGTCCATATATATGTATCTGGAAGGCACACCACTACTGGCCTTCTCCTGGGAAACATTCAGCCAAAAGAGTTATACTCGCTTGTTGTAGAAAGTAATCTTGTAAGAGTTATAGTTACCCCATGAGATACGAATAGTCAGCTACTAAGTTATAGGTGTCTTCCCAAGTTATACGCAAAATATATTTCCTTGATTGGTGTAGACAGTAATTCAGTACCAAGTTATTGTTGTCTTAATCATTTATGAACAACTCAACAGAGTCAAACACAAAGTTATGGCATGCATCTGGACTCCATAGGCTTATATACAAACTTCATCTTACCTTAGCACTCAGGAGTTGACAAAAGTCAAGGTGATGCAAATATTGGATTTCTAGTCCTATTCCTTATTAGTCACATTTCTATTAAACATGCTTCTTTGAAAAGAAACATGAAATAATTTCCGATGTATGCATTGATACACATTGGACAATCCTCGGTAATATTTTCTAGTGATGTTTTTTTTTTCTCATTTCATTCATACGCATCACAACTTTACATTTTTAAAAAGCCAAGTAATATATCTCCTTCAGAATATCCATCCACGAAACTTTACGTCCATAAAGTTCACTTTTATTGGCCACGAAAAGTCTACATAATATCCACACAGATTGACTTCTCAGCTGACAATGGATGGAGACCAAAGACAGGCCAATCAGTAGCCACAGACAGCCGTCTATCCATAAATACTCTATGAAAGGCTGAGACATTGCAATGTTATGTTGACTTTTCTGAGGTATTCAAGGGCTGCCAAAGAATTGTTTAACATATTTTCATAATTGCCACCAAATATGAGAAAACACAAACATTAAAAGTGGTAAATTTGGAAAAGTGGTGAATTGCCATTCTTCCAGTTTCCTAGTTATATAATAAGACGATACCATCTTTATCCAAATCTCAATTTAAATTCTTTCAGTTCCCCAGATAAAGGAATCCCAAAGCTCTTCCAATGGAAGCTGTTAAACCATATCGAACCACCACTCAGTTTCATCCCACAGCTAATGTTAAGGGAAAGGGGAGACCAAGCAAATGGGATATTTCCAAGTAATAGGTTTCCTTTCACTACTCTCTTCAGCTTAACATCAACGAATTACAAGTTGAAGCTGCCATTTAAAGCATGACATCCGTTTAGACATGAAGACAACAAAAGAAAACCAATGGAAAAGCAGGAAGAAAGTATAGTCTTTAAATATTCTTGGTTTGTTGTGCTATTTTTGTATTTTCTTGCCAGACTTTAAAAGAATGAGAATAGAACCAGACTGCCAAAACATAGCTTAATGCTATTATTAAATTTAACCAAAGCATTAAAGCAGTCACCGTTTATTAAGTTACCAGAGCATCACATCTTTAAGCCATTTCACCCAAACTTTAAATGACGATATATTCATCGATGCCAGCCCAATGTCTTAATGTTTAATATCTCTTTAATTAAGGCCCCTGGTGCATTAACAGAAGACTGGGGGGAAATTCAAAGTGAATGCTTCCATTAACTCTTACTGGATTCATTAGAACACAAAGCTAACTTCAAATTGGCAGTTTCTAGGCTTGTGAGTACAAGCTTCCACATAATGACATAGCAGTCAACAACTGCAGCAAATATTTGCATTAAGGAGATTGACACAACCAAAGTAACAGGCCACACCAACATAGTTACTCAAAGACTATTCAATGACAAACCCAATTACGAAAGTTAGCGAACAACCATGTTCGGTGGTCTCAGTCCTTGAACAAAATGAATCATCTGACACCAACATCATTACTGTTGAACCTTAGCAGCCAGACAACTATAAATATCACAGCTAACAGTCTTAGTGGAAAGAGATACAAGGCACAGTCGTTACTCTCAAACCATCTTTAATTGGTAAATACTGGAGCCAAACAACACATAAGACCCTCACTTCCACAATACTTGCACAATTATCATATCTCACTGAGGCTTTAGTCAAATTTGGTTTACAATAGCAGTGATAAATCTGAGAACTAACAATAAAAAATTCTCAAATTTTGTATTAATCACGTCAGAACAGAACAAAATACATTACAATGTCATTTCAGTCATTTGGAACTACCATTATCCTAGCCATCTACTCAGATATACCTTTTTCAACACAATATGTACTTCGAGTTTATTATACATTTTGTATTTCGTTGAAGGTACACACACTTCAAGAGAACATAAATGTACAATATTTGCGAGTGATGAAGGCGCATTAAATTTTTTTCTATTTCGGCAAATCACCTTTTTTCTGGTTTCAATGTGTCTTGGTGGCATTTTCTATATGTCAGGGGCATCATTATGAGCCATTCTATTTCCAGAGAAGTGTAGGTCTTTTGAAGTGTGTTGGTTTACACTGTAGCAGTGTGTGAAGTGCCTCACAGACAAATGTAATCGCTTAAAGACTTTGGAGGCAGATTAACCTGCAGTTGCCACTTACATGTCAGGCTTGTCACCTCAAGTCAGAGAATAGAAAGTTGAGCCAAAACAGGCTATTTGGCCTTGTGCACTATGTACTGATTCCATAAAAAATAATTCGATAGTAAGAATGAAAAAATTGAAATCCACCAAAGGAGAAGAATGGATAATGACTGGAGGATCAAAAAAGGCCAGCCACCATCTTTACTGCAGAGAGTAGGCCTAGAGCCTTAATAGAGAAAAGGAAAACGAGTTCTTAAAAAGAAGGCGCCTGCACTTTTAAAAAAACTGCGCAAAAGTAATGTTTGTCCCATACTAAATATTATACACTTAAACACAAAGGGTTTAAACATAAAAAAGACTCAGTTGTGTAACATAAATCTAATATAAGATACAAAGGCCTATCGTAGGAAAAAATATATATCTCGCCCACCTTTTTTAAGATGTAAATTGTTACTGGTCACTCGTTAATATCATGACAATTAGCAACCAGTATATACCTCAGGGACAAATGCAAATTAATAACAGCAGAACACTTATAATAATATATCATTTGACATCATGTCACAATTCCGCTATTTGAAGTAACATTTTGCATAAATCCCAGATAAAAGGATTGCTACTCATTGGCATCACTTAATTGAGTGAAAATTACTTTATCAATCCAGTCAATTAACAGAAGCCTTTCAACTTCAATTCCATTCCACTTTGTCTCACTCAATGATTTGCTGCAACTTATCAATATTGTAAGCTAAAAGAAAACTCAATGACAGCACATAATTCACAGATGTTATAAACAACTTCTTGATGTTTCTTACCAGATAAGAGGGATTTCTCATTGCCGACTGCCTAAGTGATGACTTGAGTACAAAGTATATTGGTAGAGCAGCGCTATATGGCAATGCATCTCTTGCTTTGAAGTCCTTTGTCTTAATAAGACTGATTAATCGGGTCACATAGCAGTAAAAGAGTTGACGGGCTCTGTGACATCTGATGAGCCTCATTCTAGGTCTCAATTTGAGCCTCATTCTCAGCTATGCACTGATTGTGTGAGAATTTGGGAAAGGGGTGGAAAAAACCAAACAAAAAATCAAAGAATGGAAAAAAGGAAATTTAGTAGAAAAGGAAAGAAAGGAAGAAGACTAGAGCTAAGGGAAGAAGACAGGGCAGTTATTGACACAAAGGAAGGGGGCTTTCCCCCAGACAGGCGATAATTTCTTGCTAGGCTGCTTCTTTAGGACAATTGGCCTGCATCTTTCATATTCCAACCGTCACCAGCAACAAGATCAGCAGGATCAGCAACAGCAAAAGAAGATGCTACACACAGCATCCCATGGCATCACAATATCCTTCAGCATCTATCTGCATCTCCGGGTTCCTGGCCTCCTCCAGGTGCTTTTGACAACAACATACTAATCCTCTTGTACATCATCTCTGGAGCAGCTCCCTTCACCCGTCTTCCTCCTCTTAATTTACTAACATTTCATGACAGAACTGAGGTAGACTGAGACAAGAGAGATAGCACCAGCAATATTCATAAGGCGCCCATTCGTAAGCTGCAGCCAATTTGCCATAAAAATATTTGTAAGCCATTATCAAGGTTTAGCAGAAAGCTTATATCAATCAAGACACTTTCAATTGAGATATATATGAAAAAGTTATCAGAAATTGAGAATAATATGAGTTGACATCTGTATATTCCATCAGTGAAGTAGAAACTTGTAAAGAATCCATAGCATAGACATTGTGCTTTTTTGTGTTTAGCTATAATATCGTATTCTGAAAATGCGGCCAGCTGCAGGCATGCGGAAATGGCTTGGAGACACTCTCATATTGCTTTTATTGTTTCATATTGCACTTGGGGAATTACAAAGTGAATTCTAAATAGCATGCTTTGCGCAGTTTTTGTTTTCTGAAATTTCAGGCAAAATACTCTCAAAGATTGCCAATACACTGCAGAATCACAACAGATGCTGGAAACTTATCAATTTTCGTATTGGAAAGAAACACAGATTAAACTTATGAGGGTTGGTAGAAAGCACTAAATAGATTTGATGGAAGGTTTTGCATTTTTTGTGACTTGTAAATGTTCAAACCAATCAGTTCTATGTCTCTGTGTTGAGAAGTTGAACTCTTTCGTCAAAAAGAAAAACCATCTAACTTGCTGAGCAATAGTAAGTAACCAAATATCTGTTTTATAGTTTTTGCTTGGTCCAATTACTACCATTACCCAGCAGGAAAGACACAAAATAAGTTAACCAAAATAAGCCAGTCATAATCAGACTTATATCCATTTTATAATTAATCCCCAGTCCATTCAAATCCATTATCCCAAAGGAAACACACAAAATAAGTGAACCAAATTAGCTGGTTATAACCGGACAGATATCATATAAATAGAAAGATACTTGTCACCAGGCGGTATATGATCCAGCTATCATGATGCAGGGACAGTCAAGGATGATCTTATCCTTATGAATAGCCCATATATATGTATCTGCAAGGCACACCACTACTGGCCATCTCCAGGGAAACATTCAGCCAAAAGATTTATACTTGCTTGTGATAGAAAGTCATTATGTATGAAGTTATAGTTACCTTCATAAGATACAAATTGTATGCTACTAAGTGACATTGACCTTCTTAGGTAACATATAGCCAAAATATCTGTCCTTGCTTGCAGTAGACAGTCATTTAGTACCAAGCTATTGTTGTCAAATATATTAATGAACAATCATGCATCTTGGACTCCAATGCCTGTGAATCAGCTGCAAATTTTGATCTAAGAACAGTTTTGATTAAGCCTGCCAACTCAAAATATACGATACGAGTTTATTTTGACCTACAGCTTAGTAGTGCAGAGTTTAAAAGTTAATAATATTTGCTCAGTTATAAACTCCTCATTTTGGTGTACTATCAGTTGCACCCTTGTCGTTTGAAGGGTACAGGAATATAGACCACGAAGGACTCCGCCACATTCAGTTGTTGTTTGTAGTATCGTATGTCTTTGGCGCTCTAGGGTCTTAATACCCTCTGTATCATAGTATATGTAACAACATTTTTACACATGCTTCTTTGAACAGAAACAGGAAAATAATGTCCAGCGTATGCATTGACATACATTGCAGTCCTTGGCAATCTTTTCTGGCATTGCTGTTCTGTTTTCCTCAGTTCATTCTTATGCATCATGACTTTACAATGTTAAAAAACCGAGTAATATTCCTCCTTCTGAATATCCATCCACGAAGTCTTATGTACATAAAGCTCACTTTTATTAGCTATGAAGAGTCCATATAATATTGAAGCATGTTGATTTCTCCCATGACACCAAAGATAGGCAGATCAGAAGCTCTTGACAGCAATTTTCCCCAAAATACTCCATTACATTCTAACCATTTAGACCAAGGAAATAAACCCAATATCTTCCCATCTAAGACACTGTGTTATTTAGCCTTTTCTGTGGTGTTCATGGGCTCCCAAAGAATGGTTTACTACATTTTCATAATTGTCACCGAATGAGAGAAAAACCAAACATCAAAAGTGGTAAATAAGGCAAAGCGGCGAATTGCCATCCATCCAGTTTTCCAGTTGCATAATAAGATGATGCCATCTTTATCCAAATCTCAATTTCAATTCTTTCATTTCCCTGATAAAGGAATCCCAAAGCTCTTTCAATAGAGGCCGTTAAACCATACCGAACCACAACTCAGTTTCATCCCCCAGCTAATGTTACGGGAGAACGGGAGACCCAGAAAAAGGGATATTTCCAAGTAATAGGTTTCCTTTCACTCTCTCTTCAGCTTAATATAAACGAATTACAAGTTATAGCTGCCATTTAAAGCATGACATCCGTTTAGACATGAGGAGAGCAATAGGAAACCAGAGGAAAACAAAAAGATGGAAGTCTTAAAGTATTCTTGGTTTGCTGTGCTATTTTTATATTTTCTCCAGCCAAACTTTAAAAGAATGAGAATAGAACCAGACTGCCCAAATGGAGCTTAATACTTTCATTAAGTTTAACCAAAGGATCAAAGCATTCACGGTTCATTAAATTACCACAGCATCACATCTTTAAGCCATAATGCCAAAACTTTAAATAATGATCTATTCATGGACGCCAACCTAATGTTTTAATGTTTAATATCCTTTAATTAAGGCTCTAAGTGCATAAATTGAAGACCCATGGGGTTTTGAATGTGAATGCTTCCATTTACTGTTACTGGATTCATTAGAACACAAAGCTAACTTCAAATTGGCAGTTTCTAGGCTTGTGAGTACAAGCTCCCACATAATGACAGAGCAGTCAACAACTGCAGCAAACATTTGCATTAAGGAGTTGACATAACAAAAATAACAGGCCTTACGAAAGCAGTTACTCAACAATATTCTATGACAAACCCAATTACGAAAGTTAGCTCACAACTACGTTCATGAATTCGGTAGTCTCAGTCCTTGAACAAAATGTACAACATATCATCTGACAGCGACATCATTACAGAGAAACCTTAGCAGCCAGAAAACTATAAATATCAGAGCTAACAATCTTAATGGAGAGAGATGTAGTGAATAATATTGTATGAGATGTATGAAACTTGTTGGAGGGGTACCATAAACTTGAGATAGGATGACAAGACATTAGATGAGGCAAAAGGAGATGAGCTGATGAATGTAAACAGATCAAATTCAATTTTGCTTAATTCTTGATAATAATCCTACTATTTAAATATAATGATGAGATTTAAAGTGATAAATATGCCACAATAACAATTAGTAGATCACACGGTACAAAAATGCCATCAACCATGTCATATAATTGTGAATGAAAACATAATATTACAATGATCAAAAGATCAAGGAAAAGAGAATTTGTATTTATAACATCTGCTGCATGAGAAGTCTGAACTGAAGTATTTTTATCCCAGTAATTGATAATCTATCTGCTCCAAAGGAAAACAGGAACGCAATAAAACATAGGCTGCGTAGCAGCAAACCTTCAGCGAAAAAACAACATTTTAAAAGGACACCATTACACCATGAAACTGATGTGAACAGGATGCATGTAGTATTTGCAATAGTGGCCCGATCTTGGTCTGAAATGATCTATATATATGGTCCGACATATGTGCTCGCCTGCATGCCAGGGTATGTTGAGCGATGGAAAGACCTTACTAAACCAGTATACACATAATATGGACCAGTTTCATACATAAACAAGGAAAAAGTTGTGAGGTATGGGTTAGAATATTTCAAAAAACATTAAGAGTAACTATCAAGCAGACCAACAAAAGGCACATATTATACAGGGAATGTATATAAACTTTCCTCCATGGACCCTCAATGATGGCCAAGTTTTGGTATGGAAACAAAATTTAATATAATAATTTTAATATTTTTTTGTCAATATTTCAAGATGTGTAGAATATCCATGAATTCACCCACACAAATTTATCATATAGGTGACAATTGTAACAAATTTCATCCATCTACATGCAATTGTGGCCAAGTTTTGGCCCGAAATGAAAACAAATTTAATAAATTTTCCTCAATATTTCAAAAAGTATAGAATATCAATCAATCAGACCATAAAAAGGCACAACTAGACGATATAGGCTACATGTGTAAAAAAATTCATCCATGTACATTTAACAGGGGCTGAGTCCTTGCCCGGAAATGAAAATAATATTATTTTTTTTATTTTTGTCAATATTTCAAAAAGTACAAAATATATATCCATGAAACCATCAAAAGGCACAACTAGACCATACAGGCTACATGTGTACCAAATTTCATCCGTGTGCATGCAATAGGGGCTGAGTCCTAGCCCGGAAACAAAAAAAATAATATTTTTATATTTTTCTCAATATTTCAAAAATGAAAAAACATCCGTCAATCAGACCATCAAAAGGCACAACTAGACCATACAGGCTACATGTGTACCAAATTTCATCCATGTACACTCAATAGGGGCTGAGTACTGGCCCGGAAACTATCTATCCGCCCGCCGCCCGACCGCCCGACCGCCCGCCCGGCGGACGGACAACTTTTGACCAAAGTGATAACAATACCTTCTTCGAACTTCGTTCGCTGAAGGTAAAAATATCCCCTGCTACTGTGGCACTATGCTGGCACTCAGGCAGACCATGCGATCAAACATACAATGACTATTCACAATATCATGGAGAGCACAAAAACACTAAAATCTTGTGGAAATGGCTAATATGGACTGAAATACTTTTATCTAAATTCCAAGAAAAGAAGTAATAAAGTTATCAGGACAACAAGAGTACTTTGTCAAATTTGATCAGCAAAGTCAGGACAGAACGACAAATCCATCACAGTGCACAATGAACTTTAAAGTCAGATATAATAATCCAAGTCAGCTGCTCATATACATGTTCCTTTTTAAAATAAAACATGCATGTGAAGCTATACATTTTGTTTTTCATTGACGCATTTCTATATTTCAAGAGAACATAGGCATTTGATATTTGTGAGATTATCAAGGCGAATTACATCTTCTGTTGCCTTGTTTAATGGTGGCAATCTCAATACGTCAGGGGCAACATTGGGTGCAATTTAATTTCCAGAGAAGCTTAGTTATTTTGAAGTTGTTGGTTCAGCTTGTAGCAGTGTGTGAAGTGCTCCACAGGCAGGAGTATTTTCTTAAAGACTTTTGAGGCAGATTAACCTGCAATTGCCACTTGCATGTCAGGCGTGTCAGTTGCCGTCAGAGACGGGAAAGTTGAGCCAAGAACAGGCTATTTGGCCTTGTGCACAATGTACAGAGTCAGTAAAAAATAACCAAAAAGGATGAAAAAGTTTGGAATTTCCCCAAAAGAGAAGAATAGATAAAGACTGGAGGCTTAAAAAGGTGAACCATCATCTTTTATAATGTGCTATATATACTATGCACTGCAGTGTACAGCCCTTCTGACAAAAAGAGAAAGAGTTCTTAAAAATATATATAAAATATATATAAATACAGAATATCATAGTCAATCAGGAAGAAAAAGAACAGAGGCCTTCCAAGTTCAATTCCATTCCATGTTATCATTCAATGAATTGCTGTAACTTATCAATATTGTAAGCTAAGAGAAAACTCAATGACAGCAAATAATTCACTGATGTTATAAACAACTTCCTGCTTGATGTTTGCCACCAGAGTGATTTCTCATTGCCCACGTGCTGACTGAGTACAAAGTATATTGGTTGAGCAGCGCTATATGCCAATGCATCTCTTGCTTTGAAGTCCTTTGTCTCAATAAGAACGATTAGTAGGGTCACATAGCAGTAATAGAGTTGACGGGTTCTGTGACATCTGATGAGCCTCATTCTGGTTGCGTGAGGAATACTGAGGATGGTGAAAAAAATTAAACAAAAAATCAACAGATCGGAAAAAATGGATGGAGATTTAGTAGAAAAGAAAAATGAAGAAGAATGGAGCCAAGGGAAGTACACAGGGCAGTTATTGACACAAAGGAATTGGGGCTTTCCCCCAGACAGGCGATAATTTCTTGCTAGGCTGCTTCATTCATGAAAATTGGCCCGCATCAAGCAGGCCCTTCATCTTTCACATTCCAACTGTCACCAGCAGCAAGATCAGCAGGATCAGAAATAGCAAAAGAAGATGTTACATAGTACATACAGCATCCCATCACAGTATCCTTCAGCATTCATCTGCATCCCAAGGGTCCTGGCCTCCTTCAGGTTCTTTTGACAACAATGTACTAATCCTCGAGCACATCTCATCATCATCTCTTAGCAGCTCCCTTCACCCAGCTTCCTCTTCTTAATTTACAAACTATTCATGACAGAACTGAGACAAGAGAGATAGCACCAGTATTGTCCAGTAATAAACTAATATTCATAAGGTGCCCATTCGTAAGCTGCTGCCAATTTGCCATAAAATAGTTATAAGCCGCTATCAAAGTTCAGAAGAAAGCTGACATCAGTCAAGACACTTTCATATGAGATATATGGGAAAAAGACATAAGAAATCCAGAATTATAAGACAATTCATATTAATAGTATATTACAATCGTGATATTAAGGTAAAGAATACATAGTGTAGACATTATGGTTTTTTATGTTTAGCTACAATATCATATTTTGAAAATGCGACCAGCTGCGACCAGCTGCAGGCATGCGGAAATGGCTCAGAGACACTCTCATATTGCTTTTATTGTTTCATATTGCACTTGGGGAATTACAAAGCGAATTCCAAAAGTCTTGCTTTCTCTGGTTTTTGTTTTCTGCAATTTCTGGAAGAATTCTCACTGAGATACCAGATACATCACAGAGCCGAAAAAGATGCTGTCAATTTGCCAAATTTGGTACTGGAAAGAAAGACGCTTTAATTCATCAGGGTAAATGATTTGGAAGGAGATGATTTATGATCAGTATTTATGGATATACCAATTGGTCTAAACAACTGTTTTTACTTATGAGCAGTTCATGAAAAAATCTAATTTCATATAATTTTGAAACTTCGTAAATGATTCCAAATTATTTTACATTACTTCCAGCATTTTAGTCACATTATTGCAAAAATTGTTAAAACATTATGTCACCAGAAACATCCGAATTCACCCTTCAGAATTTACAAAAGAAAATAGAGACTAAAATTACTAGTATTTTAAAACATAACAGATAGTAGAACAGAGTTGTACTCAGCCCTTGAGGCTTGCCCAATTCCTAACCAGACTTCTGTGGAGACAACTAATTCCAACAACACAGAGCTAACACACTACATAGTAGAGGAGAACAATTACAAGAAAGAATTCATCTCAGAGATGCTTTGCTTGCTGGTCACAGTCGCAGCAGCCGGAGTCAATTCTGGGATGAGCAAGGGCAGCTACCAGCAACTTGAAGTAAGGATGCACAATTGCACATCACTGAGTGGGTTGGCTATTACAAAAGCTATTACAAGGAGGTTCACTGCATAGTATCCTGCAGTAGGTTATAAAATGGGCACTTGAGACTGTTACAGAGGATCCTATGTGAAATGACATACAAAGATGTGAGTATCAAGGGCAATGAAATATTATGACTTGATGTTGTTCAAATGAACTGCGATTATTAATTGTAAGTAAGTTCTATATCTCTGTGTCGAGAAAGTTGAACACCTTTGTCTAAACGAAAAACCGTCTAACTTGCTGAGCAATAATATGTAACCAAATACCTGTTTTATAACTTATGGCTTGGTGGAGTTGTACCCGAAGGACAGACACAAAATGAGTGAACCAAACTAAGCCGTTTATAACCAGACAGATACCATACATAAATAGACAGATACTTGTCACCAGGCAGCCCATGATCCAGCCATCATGATGCAGGGACAGTGAAGGTTGATCTTATCCTTATGAATAGTCCATATATCTGTATCTGGAAGGCACACCGCCCCGGCCATCTCCTGGGAAACATTCAGCCAAAAGATTTATATTTGCTTGTTGTAGAGAGTCATCCTGTACAAAGTTATAGACTTTTCAATCTAAGGACAGGTTCGATTAAGCCTGCCACCTCAAAAGATACAATATACGTTTTCAGACTATGGCCTTCAGCTTAGTGGTGCAGAGTTTTTAAAGTTTTAAAATATCTGATGTCCAGTAGGGTGCATCGTCTGCCCCTATATCTTCGAAACATCATGCACTTTTGCATGATTGTACCCTTGTATCATAAAAGAAGCCCTGCAAAATTTTAGGAAAAAATTCTAATGCCAAAGGGTGGCACAACAGTCTTGAAATTTCAGTATCAGGTCATATTTTAGCGATTCGCGGTTATAAATAATATCATCAATTTTAAATGAAATGATTTTTGAATGGCAATTTTTGAATGGCACAGTTAGATTCCTTAGAAAGAGAGCTTTAATTTGAATACCAACATTAATGGTTTCCATTCAGTAGAAGTCAAAATTGCGTGGAGATATTTTCTTTTTTATTGGGTAAAATGTGATAAATCAAAAAATTATGTTAATATGACTTTGGGAAGTCAAAGAAGTCTACAAAGTGGAAATATGGTCTACTACATTATCTGATAAAAACCTTGATTGCATCATGATGTAGTCAGAAGAAAAGGAAATGCAGAACGGTGTCTCATTGAACTGTTGTATTTCTCATGTTTACATGTAATTTATGAAAATTTGCACATTTGAATTTGATGCATAACTATCTAGAAAAAATTTTCAATTTCCTACTTTCTTCAGCAATTCGTTCTTTATGTTTTATTCTAATGAAGACCTCAAAGTTGCGCAGAAGTTGAGCTTTTAAGTTGATTTTTCCAAACATTTTATCATAATAGCTTTCCAAAAAACTTAGGCATGAGAAATTTTTAGAAGTATAGCTTTCTACCATTCAAATTAAAGACAATTTTCTTCTGAGAATAATGGCATATGAATTGAAATCACACACCCAACCATAAGCTAGATATTTCTAACTGCGACTTTTCAAAGCGCAATTTTGGACTCAACTTTGACACAAAAGTGCCACCCTAAAGCCACATTGGATCTTATTGAAATTTTGCAGAATGTGTTTCTACGGGCAAAGGTACAATATGGCAAAAGTGCGAATTAATATTTCAATTTTTCCATTTTTAGGAGGCAGACGATGCACCCCAATGTCCAGTGTCTGGTAATGACTCATTTAGGTGCACTATTAGTTATACCCTAGTCGTTTTAAGAATATGGGAATATATTCGAAGGACTAAAGCATTCACAGCTTATTAAATTACCACAGCATCACATCTTCAAGCCATAACTCCCAAACCTTAAAATTAATGATGATCTATTCATGGATGCCAACCGAACGTTTTAATGTTTCATATCTCTTTAATTAGGCTCCTGGTGCATTAATAGATGACTTGAGGGAAATTCATTGCAAGTGTTTTCATTAACCCTTACTGGATTCATTAGAACACAAAGCTAACTTCAAATTGGCAGTTTCTAGGCTTGTGAGTACAAGCTTCCACATAATGACAGAGCAGTCAACAAATGCAGGAAACATTTGCATTAACGAGGTTGACACAACCAAAATAACAGGCCACACCAACATAGTTACTCAAACTCTATTCTATGACAAACCCAATTACAAAAGTTAGCTCACGACAATGTTCCGTAGTCTCAGTCCTTCAACAAAATGTATCATCTGACACCAACATCATTACAGAGAAACCTAAGCAGCCAGACAACTATACGTGTAAATATCAGAGCTAACAGTCTTAATGGAGAGATATAGAAGGCTCAGTCGTAACTCTGGAATTATCTCATTGGACAACCACTGTGAGCAAAATTAATAATGAACCCAAAAAATACAATAGACTCTCATCTCCAAACAACTTGCACATTAATACACAACTGTCATATGTTGGTGGTTTTATACCATGGGCTTACACTGCTTGCCCTTCATCTGACAAATAGCCTTGCTTAATGCTTATCTTGAGCTTGAGGTTAAGCAAAAAAACAAAACATATGTTTTAAGTATACATTTAGTATTTCGTTGCCATGTTCATACATTTCAAGAGAACATACCCAATATAACGCTAAAAATATAATTTAGATTATCCAGGTGAATTACAATTTTTCTGTTCCTTTGTGTATATGTAGTGGTGGCAATTACAACATGGGGGCAACATCAGGAGCAATTTAATTTCAGGGAAGTGTAGGTATTTTGAAGTGTGTTGGTTTACCACAAAGCAGTGTGATAAGTGTTCCACAGACAAATGTAATCTCTTGAAGACTTTGGAGGCAGATTAACCTGCACTTGCTACTTTGCATGACAGGCTTGTCAGCTCCAGACAGAGAGGGAAAGTTGAGTTGAGACAGTTCATTGTGCACAAGGCCAAAGAGTCAGTAAATGATCTCCAAAAAAATGAAAAAATTTGGAATTTCCCAAAAAGTGAAGAATGGATAAGGAGGATTAAAAAGGTCAGGTACCATCGTTCATATATACTGCACACAGTACAGCCTCGATAAGGAAACGAGAAGAGTGTTCTTAAAAAAAGATGCCTGCACTTCAAACTTCGCAAAAGTTATATTTGTGCCTATCACATAATGAATATTTATACACTATACAGTGTGCACAAATGACTTAAATGTAAAAAAGACTATATAAAATACATCTTATAATAGTTTGTTTTAAAAGATAAATAGGCCTACGTTTGGAAAATATTACCTCGCCCAACTTTTTAAAGAAGTAAATGGTCACAGGGCACTCGTTAATATCATGACAATTAGCAACCAGTAATACCTCAGTAACAAATAGGTACCTAAATTAATAAGCGTAGAAAACTTATATCAAATAATCTCATATGACGTCATGTTACCATTCTGCCACTTGAAGCTATATTTTGTGTAATCGTAGATGAAAGGATTGCAACTTTTTGACATAAATTCATTGAGAGAAAATTGCTTTATCAATCCAGTCAATTAACAGAAGCCTTTCAATTTCAATTCCAATCCACTTAATCTTTCAATGATTCGCTACAACTTATCTACATTGTAGGCTTATAAAATAAAAAAACTGAATGACAGCACATAGATCATGGATGTTATAAACAGCTTCCAGTGTGATGTTTGCCATCAGAGCGATTTCTCATTGCAGACAGCCCAAGTGATGACTGAGTACAAAGTATATTGGTTGAGCAGCGCTATATGCCAATGCCTCTCTTGCTTTGAAGTCCTTTGTTGCTAAGACTGATCATTGGGTCACATAGCAGTAATAGAGTTGACGGGCTATGTGACCTCGTTCTGAGTCTCAATTTGGGCCTCATTCTCAGCTACATACTGATTGCGTGAGAAATTGGAAAAGGGGGGGAAAAATTAAAGAAAAAATCAACAGAATGGACAAAAGAATGGAGATTTAGTAGAAAACAAAAGAAAGGAAGAAGACTGCAGCCAAGGGAAGCAGACAGGACAGTTATTGACACAAAGGAAGGGGGCTTCCCACCAGACAGGCGATAATTTCTTGCTAGGCTGCTTCTTTCAGGACAATTGGCCCGCATCAAGCAGGCCCTTCATCTTTCACATTCCATCCATCCACAGCAGCAGGATCAGCAACAGCAGCAGCGTCAAAAGAAGATGCCACAAACAGCATCCCATCACAGCATTCTTCAGCATTCTTCTGCATCCCTGGGGTCCTGGCCTCCTCCGGGTGCTTTTGACAACTACATACTAATCCTCTAGCACATCATCTCCTCATCATCTGTGGAGCAGCTCCCTTCACCCGGCTTCCTCTTCTCAATTTACTAACAATTCCTGACAGAACTGAGACAAGAGAGATAGCAATATTCATAAGTTGCCCATTCGTAAGCTGCTGCCAATTTGCCATAAAAATAGTTGTAAGCCGCTATCAAGGTTTAGCAGAAAGCTGATATCAATCAGGACACTTTCAATTGAGATATTTTTGAAAAAGGTATCAGAAATTCAAAATAATATGCGTTGACATTTGTATATTCCCACAGTGGTGTCGAGTTAAAGAATCCAGAGTGTAGACATTGTGCCTTTTATGTTTAGCTACAATATTGAATTCAGAAAATGCGGCAAGCTGCATGCACACGGAAATGGCTCGGAGACACTCTCACATTGCTTTTATTGTTTCATATTGCACTTGGGGAATTACAAAGTGAATTCAAAAAGGCTTGTTTTACTCAGTTTTTCCTTTCTGCAATTTCAGGCAGAATTCCACCTAAGAAACCTGACACATCACACAACTGAAAAAGATGCTCTCAACTTGTCAAATTTGGTATTAGAAAGAAAGGCAACTCAAATTAATAGAAGTTAGTGGTTTGGAAGAGGATGATTTACGATCAGCACTAATCTACCAATTCTGGGATGAGCAAGGGCAGCTACAGGCAACTTGCATGAAGTAGGGATACATGTACGTCACTGAGTGGGTTGGCTATTACAAGAAAGTTATTACAAGATTCACCGTGTAGTAAGTACTGTGCAGAAGAATATAAATTGTCACTAGGGACGGTTACAGAAGATCAAAAGTGAAATGAGAAATAAAGATGCAAGTCTCAATGGCTATATATTGCTTGATATTGTTTGGTATTATTATTTGGGAGTCAGTTCTTTGTCTCTGTGTAGAGAAAGTTGAACTCCTTGGTCTATACAAAAAAACAATACACCATTCTGGGCAACAGTATGTAACCTATCTTAAATGTTCGGAAAAAAAATCATCGACTACAGTAAAGCAACACATATAATTTCCCCTTTTAGACAAAATGTTATATTTAGCCTTTTCTGTGGCATTCATGAGCTCCCAAAGAATCATTCACTATATTTTCATAATTGCCACTGAATGAGAGAAAAACCAAACATCAAAAGTGGTAAATTAGGCAAAGCAGCGAATTGCCATCCATCCAGTTTCCCAGTTGCATAATAAGATGATGCCATCTTCATCCCAATCTCAATTTCAATTCTTTCATTGCCCTGATAAAAGAATCCCAGAGCTCTTTCAATGGGAGCCGTTAAACCATACCGAACCACCACTCAGTTTCTTTTACCGGCTAATGTTACGGGAGAATGGGAGACTCAGCAAAAGGGATATTTCCAAGTAATAGGTTTCCTTTCACTACTCTCTTCAGCTTAATATAAACGAATTACAAGTTATAGCTGCCATTTAAAGCATGACATTTGTTAGAGATGCGATGAGGAAGAGAAAACAAATGGAAAAGCAAGAAGACAGTCATCTTAAAGCACTTTCGTTTGTGGTGCTATTTTTATATTTTCTCCAGCCAGGCTTTAATAAGAGAATAGAACCAGACTGCCAAAATAAAGCTTAATGCTATGATTAAATTTAACCAAAGCATTAAAGCATTCACAGTTTATTAAATTACCAAAGCGTCACATCTTTAAGCCATAACTCCCAAACCTTAAATGATGATCTATGCATGCATGGACCCAACTGAATGTTTTAAAGTTTAATACCTATTTAATTAAGGCCCGTAGTGCATCTATAGAAGACTTGGGGGACATTCAATGTGAATGTTTCCATTTACTCTTACTGGATTCATTAGAACACAAAGCTAACTTCAAATTGGCAGTTTCTGGTCTTTCGAGAACAAGCTCCCACATAATGACAGAGCAGTCAACAACTGCAGCAAACATTTGCATTAACGAGGTTGACACAACCAAAATAACAGGCCACACCAACATAGTTACTCAAACTCTATTCTATGACAAACCCAATTACAAAAGTTAGCTCACAATTGTGTTTGGTGGTCTCAGTCCTTCAACAAAATGTATCATCTGACACCAACATCATTACAGAGAAACCTTAGCAGCCAGACAACTATAAATATCAGAGCTAACAGTCTTAATGGAGAGAGATAGAAGGCTCAGTCATAACTCAAGAGGTACTCATTGGACAACCACTGTAGGCAAATAATGAACCAAAGAAATACAATAGACCTCACCTCGAAACTACAAGCACATTAATACACAACTCTCTTATCTCAAACTGGTTTCAGTTAAATCAGGTTCATAACTTCAGCGGTCTCTTTGTTGTATAATTGAACATTGTTATATATGACAAAATGAGTAGCTGTTGAATCTTCTGCAATCAAGAGACATACAGTCCTTCACAATAACTTGACACTGCAGTGCATATCATCCATCGTAGTGTGAATTACAATAGAAGGTAAAACCAACTTCACTGGAGCAACCAAATGGCACAGCAAATTTTATACCATGGGCTTACACTGCTTGCCCTTCATCTGACAAATAGCCTTGCTTAATGCTTATCTTGAGCTTGAGGTTAAGCAAAAGCACAACATGCGTTTTAAGGTATACATTTTGTATTTCCAGACATATTTGTACATTTCAAAGAACATGCCCAATATAACGCTAAAAAATGTGTTAGATTATCAAGGTAAAATGCAATTTTCTGTTTCCTTGTGTAGTAGTGGCAATTACTACATGGGGGCAACTTCAGGAGCAATTTGATTTTCAGGGAAGTGTAGGTCTTTTGAAGTGTGATGGTTTAACCCACAGTGGTGTGAGAAGTGCTCCACAGGCAAATGTAATCTTTTAAAGACTTTGGAGGCAGATTAACCTGCACTTGCCACTTGCATGTCAGGCTTGTCACCTCAAGTCAGAGACAGGAAAGTTGAGCCAAAAACAGGCTATTTGGCCTTGTGCACCATGTACTCAGTCTGTACAAAATCCTCCAAGAAAAAAAAAAACGGAAATTCACCAAAAGAGAAGAATTGATGAAGATGATTAAAAAGGTCAGGCACCATCTCTTATACATACTGCACAGTGCACACAGTATAGCCTTGACAAGGAAAAGAGAAAAGAGTTATAAAAAAAGGCGTCTGCACTTTAAACTTTGCAAAAGTTATGTTTGTCCCATACTGAATATTATACACTGAAAGAAAAATGATTTAAATGTACAAAAGACTCAGTTATGTAACAAACATCTAATAATAGTTTTTTAAAAAGATACATAGGCCTATGGTTGGAAAATATATATCTTGCCCAACTTTTTGAAGATGTGAATGGTCACAGGTCAATTGTTAATATCATCACAATTAGCAACCAGAAAGTACCTCAGGAACAAATAAGTACCTAAATTAATAACAGTAGAAAACTCATATTTATATCACATATGACCTTGTGTTACCATTCTGTCACTTCAAGCTACATTTTGTATCAATCCAAGATAAAAGGATTGCTACTTATTCAGTTATTGACATAACTTTATTGTGAGAAAATTGCCTCATCAATCCAGTCCATTAACAGAAGCCTTTCAATTTCAATTCCAATCAATTTAATCATTCAATGATGTGCTGCAACTTATCAACATTGTAAGCTAATAAAACAGAAAACTGAATGACAGAACATAGTTCATGGATGTTGTAAACAACTTCTTGTCTGATGTTTGCCACCAGAGCGATTTCTCATTGCCCACTTGCTGACTGAGTACAAAGTATATTGGTTGAGCAGTGCTATATGGCAATGTATCTTAAGCTTCGAATTGCTTTGTCTTAATAAGACCGATAAGTCTGGTCAGTGGTCATATAGCAGTAATAATAGAGTTGACGGGCTATGTGACATCTGATGAGCCTCATTCTGAGTCTCAATCAGGGCCTCATTCTCGTTTCATACTGATTGCGTGAGAATTTGGAAAAGGGGCGGAAAATCAAACAGAAAATCAACAGAATGGAAAAAAGGATGGAGATTTAGTAGAAAAGAAGATGCCACAAACGGCATCCCATCACAGCGTCCTTCAGCATTCTTCTGCATCCCTGGGGTCCTGGCCTCCTCCAGGTGCTTTTGACAACAACATACTAATCCTCTAGCACATCATCTCCACATCATCTCTGGAGCAGCTCCCTTCACCCGCCTTCCTCTTCTCAATTTACTAACAATTCATGACAGAACTGAAACAAGAGAGATAGCACCAGCAATATTCATGAGTAACCCATTCGTAAGCTGCAGCTAATTTGCTATAAAAATAGTTGTAAGCTGCTATCAAGGTTTAGCAGAAAGCTGATATCAATCAAGACACTTTCAATTGAGATATATATGAAAAAGATATCAAAAAAATCAGAATAATATGAGTTGACATTTGTATATTCCAACAGTGGTGTCGAGTTGAAGAATCCAGAGTGCAGACATTGTGCTTTTTTGTGTTTAGCTACAATATTGAATTCAGAAAATGCGGCCAGCTGCAGGCAAACGGAAATGGCTCGGAGACACTCTCACATTGCTTTTATTGTTTCATATTGCACTTGGGAATTACAAAGTGAATTCTAAAAGGCTTGTTTTACTCAATTTTTCCTTCCTGCAATTTCAAGCAAAATTCTCTTAGAAACCTGACACATCACAGAACTGAAAAAGAAGCTCTCAGCTTGTCAAATTTGGTATTAGAAAGAAAGACAACCCAAATTAATGGAAGTTAGTGGTTTGGAAGAGGATGATTTATGATCAGCACTAATCTACCAATTTGAAAAAGCGATTGTCAATACTTCTGAGCAGTTCATGGAAGAACTTTCAAATATTTTTTAAACCTCGTAAATGATCCCAAATTCTTAATACTTCCAATGCTTTATTGTCACATTTAAAAAGAGAAGCTGTCAAAAAAATCCAGTTAACCTGATACAGTAAGAAACTAAGAATTCAACCATTAACATTTACAAGATTGAATAGAAACTAAGAGTATGTGTACATATATATCTCAGATCCAACAGATGGTGGTACAGAGCAAGCCCTAACAAGACTTTCTAGTGGAGACAGCTAATTCCCACAACACAGAGCTAACACACTAAATAGCAAAGGAGAACAATTACAAGAAAGAATTCATCTCAGAGATGCTTTGCTTGCTGGTCACAGTCGCAGCAGCCGGAGTCAATTCTGGGATGAGCAAGGGCAGCTACCGGCAACTTGAATGAAGTAAGGATGCACATCACTGAGTGGGTTGGCTATTACAAGAAAGCTATTCCAAGGATGGTTCACTGCATAGTATCCTGTAGCAGGTTATAAAATGGACACTTGGGACAGTAACAGAAGATCAAAGGTGAAATGAGAAATAAAGATGCTAGTCTCATGGGCTATATATCACTTGACATTGTTTGATTGAACCATTATTATAAATTGGGAGTCAGTTCTTTATCTCTGTGTAGAGAAAGGTGAACTCTTTGGTCTAAACAAAATTAAATTCACCATCCTGAGCAACAATATGTAACTTATTATACATGTCTGTAAAAAGCATCGACTACTGTAGAGCAACACGTAAAATTGTCAATATCACTACCATCTATGAAAATTATACATGCACTTGATACCAGGCAGTTTATTTTGTAATTATTTCAACTCTCCACTGTGTGGGGATTTATAACTGAGAATACCATAAACAAGTGTTAATTTATGAAAAAACTCAGACAGGAACATTTGAGACTATTCGGCGCAGGAGGCACATGGACTTGAAAAGCATTATTTCAGGGAGTTTCAGGCACAACATTTTGTGGCAAGTTAGGCATTTTTTCTATGGACAGGAAGATAATTAACACCTGGTCCAATTTCAACCATTACCACAAAGGCATACTAAAGATAGGTGGACTGGAATAAGCCGGTTACACAACCAGACAGATACCATACATAAATAGACAGATACTTGTCACCAGGCAGCCCATGATCCAGCCATCATGATGCAAGGCACAGTCAAGGATGATCTTATCCTTATGAATAGTCCATAAATATGGATCTGGAAGCCACAATAGTCCATGTTTATATATTTATCTGGAAGACACAACACTTCTGGCCATCTCCTCATCTAGTACTGAGTTATATTTTCCTTAAGAAACAAATAGTCGTCTATCATGTCACATTTGCCTTGTAAAGTTATAGCCAAAATCTTCTGTCTCTGTTCGGGACTGAGAAGTGGCAGCAGAATGCTGACAGTCCCTGGAAAATCGAATTGGGGTAACAATAATTTGATCTGTTTTAGACAGATCAC
The DNA here is from genome assembly GCA_026936325.1 of Platynereis dumerilii. NCBI lineage: Eukaryota > Metazoa > Annelida > Polychaeta > Phyllodocida > Nereididae > Platynereis > Platynereis dumerilii. The sequence continues at coordinate 2,793,134 of JAPTHN010000023.1, read as the reverse complement.
AAGACCAGGCCGCACAACAGCTGTCCATATTACTACTTTCACAAAGCATGGTTTCTGGCAAATATCCAGTCCACTGCTTTGAATCAAAATGTTTGGAAATCATGAGACAAAAAGAAAGTTTTAAAACTTTAGCATAAATTTTGCCTGTGAAATTGATGATTTTACTCATCAGAAGTTTGATGGTATTCAATCTACTTATGCCATTTAGCGCATATTAAATTGTGGTGAAAAAAGTGTCCAAAAAGAATGCTCTCTCACTTATTCATGTGTCCATACAAAGCCAAAGTTGTTGCTTTGTGATATCAAAAATGCTCAATTGTATTTATTCTGTTACTTTATGGAGATTTATTAACTAGGACAAGAATATAATTTAAAATTTCATAAAAGCTATGTAACACTCAACAAAATGTCTTGTCCATGCCTCAAGTGGCCCCCTCTACTCTATACTGGCATTACATGTGAACTACAATGTATACAACCTCCATGATAAAAAATAGTTCCAACTTATTTTTACAAGCTGTCTGCTTAAAATTGAAGCCAACCAAAGTCAGATTAGACACCTACAGAGTTTTTTGAAATGAACTAGACCATCACTAAATGTTGGAACTGTCTGGTTTCTTCCTCACTGTCCTGGTTTCTTCCGGAGACCGAAATTCTGTTGACTGCTCACAGGAGCTCGCAAATTTGCACCCCAGGTGGCAGCAAATAGCAGTCAACTAGTAGACAGCAAAATCTTCATGTCCTTGCTTCCAGTGGAGTGTCATTTAAATTCATGCCATTGTTGTTTTAGTGCTGTTGTTTTTCCTTATATTATTCTTACGTATTATGACTTCACAATGTTCAAAAAAGCAGTATAATATTCCTTCTTCTGAATTTCCAAGCACATACATAAAGCTCACTTTAATTAGCTCTAAAGATTCCATATAATATCCATTCGGGTTGATTTCTCGCCAAAGACAGAGACAGAGAAAGATAGGCCAATGGGAACCAGCCGAGCCATCTTTCCATTAATACTCCATCAGCAGCTGAGACATTATGCTCAAACAATTCAGACCAAGGAAATAAACCCAATATTTTCCCCTTTTAGACAAAATGTTATATTTAGCCTTTTCTGTGGCATTCATGAGCTCCCAAAGAATCATTCACTATATTTTCATAATTGCCACTGAATGAGAGAAAAACCAAACATCAAAAGTGGTAAATTAGGCAAAGCAGCGAATTGCCATCCATCCAGTTTCCCAGTTGCATAATAAGATGATGCCATCTTCATCCCAATCTCAATTTCAATTCTTTCAATTCCCTGATAAAAGAATCCCAAAGCTCTTTAAATGGAAGCCGTTAAACCATACCAAACCACCACTCAGTTTCTTCTACCAGCTAGTGTTACAGGAGAATGGGAGACCCAGCAAAAGGGATATTTCCAAGTAATAGGTTTCCTTTCACTACTCTCTTCAGCTTAATATAAAGGAATTACAAGTTATAGCTGCCATTTAAAGCATGACATCCGTTTAGACATGAGATGAGGAAGAGGAAACAAATGGAAAAGCAAGAAGACAGTCATCTTAAAGCACTTTCGTTTGTGGTGCTATTTTTATATTTTCTCCAGCCAGGCTTTAATAAGAGAATAGAACCAGACTGCCAAAATAAAGCTTAATGCTATGATTAAATTTAACCAAAGCATTAAAGCATTCACAGTTTATTAAATTACCAAAGCGTCACATCTTTAAGCCATAACTCCCAAACCTTAAATGATGATCTATGCATGGACCCAACTGAATGTTTTAAAGTTTAATACCTATTTAATTAAGGCCCCTAGTGCATTTATAGAAGACTGAGGGGAAATTCAATGTGAATGTTTCCATTAACTCTTACTGGATTCATTAGAACACAAAGCTAACTTCAAATTGGCAGTTTCTAGGCTTGTGAGTACAAGCTTCCACATAATGACATAGCAGTCAACAAATGCTGCAAACATTTGCATTAAGGAGGTTTACACAACCAAAATAACAGGCCACACCACATAGTTACTCAAACTCTATTCTACGTCAAACCCAGTTACAAAAGTTAGCTCATGACTATGTTCGGTGATCTCAGTCCTTGAACAAAATGTATCATCTGACACCAATATCATTTACAGAGAAATCTTAGCAGCCAGACAACTATAAATATCAGAGCCAACAGTCTTAATAGAGAGAGAGATATAAAAGGCTCAGTTGCAACTGTAGAGTGATCTCATTGGACAACCACTGTGAGCAAAATTAATAATGAACCCAAAAAATACAATAGACTCTCATCTCCAAACAACTTGCACATTAATACACAACTGTCATATGTCACAGTGGTTTCAGTCAAGTAGGGTTTTATAACTTCTTTGTTACATAACTGAACGATGTTATATGACGAAATGATTAGCTGTTGAATCTTCTACAATTGAGAAACATACAGCCCTTCACAATAACTTGACACTGCAGTGCATATCATCCATCCAAATGTGAATTACCATAGAGGTATTTCCAACTTCAATGGAGCAAGCAAGTGATTCTACAATTTTATACCATGGGCTTACACTGCTTGCCCTTCATCTGACAAATAGCCTTGCTTAATGCTTATCTTGAGCTCGGGTTAAGAGCACAATTTGTTTTAAGGTATACATTTTGTATTTCCAGACATATTTGTACATTTCAAAGAACATGCCCAATATAACGCTAAAAAATGTGTTAGATTATCAAGGTAAAATGCAATTTTCTGTTTCCTTGTGTAGTAGTGGCAATTACTACATGGGGGCAACTTCAGGAGCAATTTGATTTCCAGGGAAGTGTAGGTTTTTTGAAGTGTGTAGGTTTAGCCTGTAGCAGTGTGAGAAGTGCTCCACAGGCAGATGTAATCTCTTAAAGACTTTGGAGGCAGATTAACCTGCACTTGCCACTTGCATGTCAGGCTTGTCAGCTCAAGTCAGAGACAGGAAAGTTGAGCCAAATACAGGCTATTTGGCCTTGTGCACAATGTACTCAGTCTGTAAAAAATCCTCCAAGAAAAAAAAAAACGGAAATTCACCAAAAGAGAAGAATGGATAAAGAGGATTAAAAAGGTCAGGCACCATCTTTTATACATACTGCACACAGAAAACTTGTTCAATTATCTTATATGATGTCATGTTACCATTCTGCCATTTGAAGCTACATTTTGTATCAATCCAAGAAAAAAGGATTGCAACTTTTTGACATAAATTCATTGAGAGAAAATTGCTTTATCAATCCAGTCAATTAACAGAAGCCTTTCAATTTCAATTCCAATCCACTTAATCATTAAAGGATTTGCAGTGACTTATCAACATTGTACGCTAAAAGAAAACTCAATGACAGCACATAATTCAAGGAGGTTATAAACAACTTCCTGTCTGATGTTTGCCACCAGAGCGATTTCTCATTGCCCACATGCTGACTGAGTACAAAGTATATTGGTTGAGCAGTGCTATATGGCAATGCATCTTAAGCTTCGAATTGCTTTGTCTTAATAAGACCGATAAGTCTGGTCATATAGCAGTAATAATAGAGTTGACGGGCTATGTGACATCTGATGAGCCTCATTCTGAGTCTCAATCAGGGCCTCATTCTCGTTTCATACTGATTGCGTGAGAATTTGGAAAAGGGGCGGAAAATCAAACAGAAAATCAACAGAATGGAAAAAAGGATGGAGATTTAGTAGAAAAGGAAAGAAAGAAAGAAGACTGGAGCCAAGGGAAGTAGACAGGACAGTTACTGACACAAAGGAAGGGGGCTTCCCCCAGACAGGCTATATTTTCCTGCTAGGCTGGTTCTTTCAGGACAATTGGCCCGCATCAAGCAGGCCCTTCATCTTTCACATTCCATCCATCAACAGCAGCAAGACCAGCAGAGGCAGCAAAAGAAGATGCCACAAACAGCATCCCATCACAGCGTCCTTCAGCATTCTTCTGCATCCCTGGGGTCCTGGCCTCCTCCAGGTGCTTTTGACAACAACATACTAATCCTCTAGCACATCATCTCCACATCATCTCTGGAGCAGCTCCCTTCACCCGGCTTCCTCTTCTCAATTTACTAACAATTCATGACAGAACTGAAACAAGAGAGATAGCACCAGCAATATTCATGAGTTGCCCATTCGTAAGCTGCAGCTAATTTGCCACAAAAATAGTTGTAAGCGGCAGTAAGCTGCTATCAAGGTTTAGCAGAAAGCTGATATCAATCAAGACACTTTCAATTGAGATATATATGAAAAAGATATCAAAAAAATCAGAATAATATGAGTTGACATTTGTATATTCCAACAGTGGTGTCGAGTTGAAGAATCCAGAGTGTAGACATTGTGCTTTTTTGTGTTTAGCTACAATATTGAATTCAGAAAATGCGACCAGCTGCAGGCATACGGAAATGGCTCGGAGACACTCTCACATTGACTTTATTGTTTCATATTGCACTTGGGAATTACAAAGTGAATTCTAAAAGGCTAGTTTTACTCAATTTTTCCTTCCTGCAATTTCAAGCAGAATTCTCTCTTAGAAACCTGACACATCACAGAACTGAAAAAGAAGCTCTCAGCTTGTCAAATTTGGTATTAGAAAGAAAGACAACCCAAATTAATGGAAGTTAGTGGTTTGGAAGAGGATGATTTATGATCACCAGTAATCTACCAATTTGAAAAAGGGATTGTCAATACTTCTGAGCAGTTCATGGAAGAACTTTAAAAAATCTACTTTCAAATATTTTTTAAACCTCGTAAATGATCCCAAATTCTTAATACTTCCAATGCTTTATTGTCACATTTAAAAAGAGAAGCTGTCAAAAAAATCCAGTTAACCTGATACAGTAAGAAACTAAGAATTCAACCATAAACATTTACAAGATTAAATAGAAACTAAAAGTATATGTACATATGTATCTAAGATCCAACAGATTGTGGTACAGACCAAATCCGAACAAGACTTTCTAGTGGAGACAGCTAATTCCAACAACACAGAGCTAACACACTACATAGCAAAGGAGAACAATTACAAGAAAGAATTCATCTCAGGGATGCTTTGCTTGCTGGTCACAGTCGCAGCAGCCGGAGTCAATTCTGGGATGAGCAAGGGCAGCTACCGGCAACTTGAATGAAGTAAGGATGCACATCACTGAGTGGGTTGGCTATTACAAGAAAGCTATTCCATAGATGGTTCACTGCATAGTATCCTGTAGCAGGTTATAAAATGGACACTTGGGACAGTAACAGAAGATCAAAGGTGAAATGAGAAATAAAGATGCTAGTCTCATGGGCTATATATCACTTGACATTGTTTGATTGAACCATTATTATAAATTGGAAGTCAGTTCTTTATCTCTGTGTAGAGAAAGGTGAACGCTTTGGTCTAAACAAAATTAAATTCACCATCCTGAGCAACAATATGTAACTTATTATACATGTCTGTAAAAAGCATCGACTACTGTAGAGCAACACGTAAAATTGTCAATATCACTACCATCTATGAAAATTATACATGCACTTGATACCAGGCAGTTTATTTTGTAATTATTTCAACTCTCCACTGTGTGGGGATTTATAACTGAGAATACCATAAACAAGTGTTAATTTATGAAAATGGAAAAAAAAAACTCAGACAGGAACATTTGGGACTATTCAGGGCAGGAGGCAGAGGGACTGGAAAAGCATTTTTTCAGGGAGTTTCAGGCAGAAATTTTGTGACAAGTTGGTGATTATTACTATGGACATGAACACAATGAACACCCGGTCCAATTTCAACCATTACCACAAAGGCATACATAAGATAGGTAGACTGGAATAAGACGGTTACAACAAGACATATATTGTATAAATACACGGATACTTGTCACCAGGCAGCCAATGATCCAGCCATCATGATGCAGGGACAGTCATGGATGATCTTATCCTTATGAATAGTCCATATATATGTATCTGGAAGCCACAATAGTCCTTGTTTATAGATATATCTGGAAGGCACAACATTTCTGGCCATCTCCTCATCTAGTACTGAGTTATAGTTTCCTTAAGAAACAAATGGTCATCTATTAAGTCACAGTCGCCTTGTAAAGTTATAGCCGAAATCTTCATGTGCATGCTTACAGTGGACTGTCATTTAAATTCATGCCATTGTTGTTTTAGTGTTGTTGTTTTTCCTTATATTATTCATACGTATTATGACTTCACATTGTTAAAAAAAGCAGAATAATATTCCTTCTTCTGAATTTCCAAGCACATAGATAAAGCTCACTTTAATTAGCTCAAAAGCGTCCATGTAATGTCCACGTGGGTTGATTTCTCCGCAAAGACAGAGACAGTGAAAGATAGGCCAATGGGAACCAGCCGAGCCATCTTTCCATTAATACTCCATCAGCAGCTGAGACATTATGCTCAAACAATTCAGACCAAGGAAATAAACCCAACGTTTTCCCTTTAAGATAAAAATGTTATTTAGCCTTTTCTGTGGCATTCATGAGCTCCAAAAGAATCGTTCAGTATATTTTCATAATTGCCACTGAATGAGAGAAAAACCAAACATCAAAAGTGGTAAATTAGGCAAAGCAGCGAATTGCCATCTATCCAGTTTCCGAAGTTGCATAATAAGATGATGCCATCTTCATTCCAATCTCAATTTCAATTCTTTCAATTCCCTGGTAAAGGAATCCCAAAGCTCTTTAAATGGAAGCCGTTAAACCACACCGAACCACCATTCAGTTTCTTCTACCAGCTACTGTTACGGGAGAATGGGAGACCCAGCAAAAGGGATATTTCGAAGTAATAGGTTCCCTTTCGCAATTCTCTTCAGCCTAAAATAAAGGAATTACAAGTTATAGCTGCCATTTAAAGCATGACATCCGTTTTGACATGAGGTGAGCAAATTTTTGAGCAAGAGAAAACAAATGGAAAAGCAAGAAGACAGTCTTCTTAAAGACTTTTGTTTGTAGTGCTATTGTTATATTTTCTCCAGCCAGGGTCTAAAAGAATGAGAATAGAACCAGACAGCCAAAATAGAGCTTAATTCTATGCTTAAATTTAACCAAAGCATTAAAACATTCACAGCTTATTAAATTACCACAGCATCACATCTTTGAGCCATAACTCACAAACCTTAAATGATTATCTATGCATGGACCCAACTGAATGTTTAATACCTATTTAATTAAGGCCCCTAGTGCATTTATAGAAGACTTGGGGGAAATTCAATGTGAATGTTTCCATTTACTCTTACTGGATTCATTAGAACACAAAGCTAACTTCAAATTGGCAGTTTCAGGGCTTGTGAGTACAAGCTCCCACATAATGACAGAGCAGTCAACAACTGCAGCAAACATTTGCACTAAAGAGGTTTACACAACCAAAATAACAGGCCACACCAACATAGTTACTCTATTCTATGGCAAACCCAATTACAAAAGTTAGCTCACAATAATTATTGTGTTCGGTGGTCTCAGTCCTTCAACAAAATGTATCATCTGACACCAACATCATTACAGAGAAACCTTAGCAGCCAGACAACTATAAATATCAGAGCTAACAGTCTTAATGGAGAGAGATAGAAGGCTCAGTCGTAACTCAAGAGCGATCTCATTGGACAACCACTGTGGGCAAATAATGGACCCAAATAACACAACAGACTCTGGCTTCCGAACTACTTACACAATTATCGTATCTCACAGAGGTTTCAGTCAAATTTGGTTTATACCTACAGTGCTATCTGTGTTGTTAGACCAACTCTTTCGAAATCACAAAAAGATGGGCCTTTCCTTTGGATCTCATCTCTCTTCAGGGTGCCCTGCCATGTACAACACACAATCCCACATGGTTTTCTAATGACTTACAGGATCATTTTATCATGACAATGTCCTCTAATAATTACATCGCTGGGATGGAGAATCAGGGCTTTACATCTTTTATCTATGCAATGCGGAGGGTAATAAGGACAGGAGGACGCATCAATGAATCGAAATATGTCTGAGAGGCTGGAATCAAACCTGGGACCCAGTAATGGAAAGACCAAGAGTGGGCAATAAGCTACCAGTGAGCTAACCGCCTTCATGTTGCAGGGACCACTGGATGAAGACCATTAAATTAAGTAACTCCACAACCTCCCACCACTTCTCCGCATCCAACTTACAAGTTAGCCAGATTTGGTGAAATTAAATGCCCCAATGCATTAGGCGAAGACATCTCAGATGTCAGGATCTGATAAGAACTCACTTTTGATAAGGGGTGGTGGTCAGAGGCAGGAATAGCAAGACAGGGGGCCTCGGATCAGTCAATGACACACAGGAGATGGCAGGCTGATGAGATAAGGGAACACTGCATCTAATAATGGGCCCTTTGATTCAGATTACTTGAGGAATGGTCATCTAGATTAGATCAACAGTGGATGACCAAGGCAATTGAATGATGTTCATTTGTCAGCAGACAGAAAAAATTTGGCATTTTATGTCTATTTCCTGTTATTGTAATGTGAAACGTGTGCATGATGGTTTGATATAAAACCCCAGCTATTGAGTGGTACATCTTTATTTAAAAGGTATGACACATATCATTTTAAACTTGTTATTCATTAAAAAAATTAATGTTGAGTTCTCGGCAGAATACTCAAGAATCAAAATGAATGATATAGATCATGCTCAAAATTACTGCGGATAACCTCTGTATACGGTATGCGCATGATTTGAATCCATGTTGTTTAAAAGCGGGATGCTCACCACTTAACTGCGCTACAAAAATTGTTGTGAATCACCACACAGAGACTTATGATTCACAAAACAACGACCCCTAGATTTTAACCTAGGCAATAAATCACTCTAGGTCAATGCCACTGGACACACATCTGGGTCAAGGCAGTGGGCAGTTTTAGGCTGAGCCATGACTCTGAGCCATGACTGAGCAGGCAAAGGCCTGGTGCTAGAGCAAACAGCTTTTAAAGGAATGAGTGCTAGCCAGCCTGTCTTGGCAGCTGGGCCAATTTGTCTCCGGTTTCTGCAGCCATAACTTCGTAGTGTATGAGATATGCAATCTCCCCTCTCCACTCGGGGAAGCTTCAAGAGCCCGCTATCATTGCTTTGGTCTGGAAGCGCCACAGTCATAACACGACTTAGTCTACGGGACTTAGTCTGCAGCTGGGTGGTCCGGCTAAAGGTGATAATGAAGCCGAGTGGTTTTCTCAATTAATTTGACCTGTTCTGAAAGTGTTTTGGGTTCAACACTAAATTGGAATCCTTTTCATCAATATTTCTTTAGATTTTCGTAACATTTTGTTCATGCAGTTCCTTGAATTCTCTGCTTTTGCCAAATTGTAAAAGTCACTATGCTTTACCAGGAAGAACCATTGTATCCACCAATTCAAATTCATGTTTAACCCATTTTACTCTAACCGTGGTTCTTTTGACTTGAACAACCAGTACCTCACAATTATCCGCGGACCTCAACACGACATAAAACAGCACAATAATGCTCTAGGCGATCCAAGTCCATCTGAATAAGTTTTCAACCATTCCTCAGTGACACTTTGTCTTTCTCTGCAATTTTCCATACTCTCTCTCCTCTATCTTTCCCCTATCATACCACAACAGCCTTTTAAGCTCAGGTTCCTTCCACACGCCAAGCGGTCAATAGCCAACAGAGTGCAGCTTACATAAGTGATGGACCTGGTATATGAGGTTTTGAGCCAACCACACATCTTGTAGAGGAGCACAAAGGTCCAGGGCTTTTGTTTGAGGCCATATTTCCACAATATCACTTTACGAGGCAGTTGACATAGGCGGGTCGTTTTGACAAAAGCCGGTCATTGTAAGTTACCAATACATCAACTTCAATTGAAAGTATTTGAAGTTGTGGCAAATGGCAAACTTACAAAAGTATTTAAAAAATCTAAATCTGGAGTATCAGGAACAATATATGTGCGAAGTATTCAGAAATTAAAATCATATGACTATTTTGTAACTGATACCAACAACAGCAGCAACAGTACTATGACCAAGGAAGTTATGGTACTGAGAAGAAGATATAATAATAGAGGGTGTTATGAAGAATATATAGAAAGCAGAGGCTCGAGTCTAGCATATACAGGAACAGCGTTATAGTTGGTGGGTTAGGTCAACAAAATAGGTGGTTGACTTCACTTTCTGATGCAAAGGTCCCCTTTGGCACAGATGTACCTTGGGGTCATAGGAAAAGATTTATCCAAAGACACAAGTGAGATCACCCCCTGGATTGGAAATACGGCCATTTTCCAAAATGGCCGCCGCAAGTGCAAAAAGTCCTATATCTCCGCTTCTATTTCAGCTAGAGAGACAAAATTAGGGTCAAAATATATGTTTTTGGGGTCAGAGAATCCATTGAAATAGTTCCTGAGAATGAAAAACCAATATTAACAAAATTTATTGTTGCCCCCTGCTTTAAAAATGGCTGCCAAGCAAGGTTGGCGGCACCGAGGCCACTGTTAGTGAATATTTTGTGTTACTTTGATACCATTAGGTTGCATAATCTGCAAACATTGTTGGAAAATCAATCTCTACTCAAAATCAACCTGCTCTTACCCAATTGAAAGTAAGATATGCTCAATATCAGCTCTATTGAACAATATTTATGTGGTCTTCAAAGCGTCGATCGATCACATTTAGGCATATATATGCATTTCCTGATAATTTTGTCAAATGGTAATCTACGTTAAGGATATTCACTCTCCTGATATCAGCAGAAAAACAGCTTTAATATAGGCAGCATCAAGCTGTGTCAAATTTATTTTGCTGTACATTTCAGATAATAGTGTTATTTAAGGCAGTTGTCCAGTCATTCCTGCAGGATTAATCACGAGACACTCCACAGCATCTTCTCATATGCTTATGTATCAAAGTCACCAAGAAAGCAACCCACCAAGCCCAGGCTCAGGAGTTTCCACTGTGGGTGTTAAAATATGTTTTGGGTAGAAAAGTTTGGTTAGGTGTTTGTACAGGATTCAATAAATTTATTGACTGCCGGAGAACATTCATAGTGTGCCATGCTATAGTTAGACATTTTTGAAACTCAGTGAACAGAGGTAGCATGTGTGACTTGGCTACGGGTTATGAACGTGGCTACGAAACAGCATCAAAGTATGCTGCCCAGCGCCCAGGATATCGAGTTACCATTTTCATGTCTTTGTTTTCTACCCTTTCTAACCACTTTGATTTTCAATGGTACAAGGCGTAAAGCTTGCAGGGATGGTACATAAACTTTTAACTGAATATTCCCATTTCAACTTGATCAAGGATGTCAGTTTTACTTCTAGTGGTTTGGTTTAATACTTGTCTAGAAGCGCTGTAATGCAAGTTCCATGGATAAGAGAAGTACACATAGCTGTAGAGAATAAGGGGTTCTGATCGATATTGTTATATTGTAGCCCAATATAACAAATGAGCTGCTTGAGATGGTACCATGACTTGGAATTTTCCCGAGGGGCTGATCACTGAATCAGTCATATCTGTGCTAATTGTCCTCAATCTGTCATGTGTTGGCCTACATGACACACACAGCCCTCATCTATGGATGGCTTTTACGACTAATGCACTTCTAGATTGAAGATACGGCGTCAATGCCACATAAAACGGGTTTTGTCTCCTTTTTAGCAGGGCATACAGCTGTGATGCTTGAAGCTGCATCAATTTTTTGTTAGAATAAACTGTTGACCAGAGGAGTCTGATCAATACCTGGCCCTTCGACAGTTAGCGAGATTATAGTCACATGAGGACTATTGCAATTCTTGTCCTGGCCCTGACAGGCTGATTGAGTTTGTGGGGTTGATCGGGCTGGTGTCAGAAAAAAGTCTGACCTCTGTACAGTTATCCTGATCTCCCACCAACATGTCAGTAGCTGGACAGACTCTACCCCGTTTTGTTTAATCATCAGCCCCTCATGACAATAACCTTGATTTCTCTGGAAATAATGGGTTATTTTCCTAGTTATGAGTTGGAGAGGGTTGGCAAAATTTACAGAGATAGTTGAGACCCTGATACAACTTCATGCCAACTAGGCAGTGATATAAGAGCAACAGGTATCTTGTCAATGATGATACTGGACACTGAAAGAGTCCTGGTCATGGGGTAGTGAAGACAGTGCTGGGGTGAGAGTCTTGTGGGGCTGAGGACATAGGTCAGTATATGGTATTCTTCCAGACTATTCAAGCAGCATCTGGAGGAATGAATCAGCCTCACATTAAGGTGAATGGGAACCGGTGATGACTGCTTCATCAGAACATACGCTGGTGTAAGATATTGGCTCCCTTTGAATAATTTCATCATCTAAACATCCATCCTCCAGTGCGCATTTAAATGAATTCCTTAAACATTTTTTTTGGCAGGACATTTTTCTAACTTTTTGCTGACAAGCTTTATTTATACCAAGTAACATTGGTCATCACAGATGGTCATGACTGGCAGGAAAGAGCTTCAAAATAAAGACATGAAAGTGACACCAGCCAATTTCATGGCTGATTTTCTTTGTTTTTTTTAAACCGAAGCAAAATAAAGATTGGCTTTTGTCTATTGTCTATTGATCACTAGATATCCTGGGCAGGGGCAACATGCTGTGCTACAGGGTGTCTACAGAAAAAGAGGACAGTCAACACAATTGGATTTGTTCACATTCTATTTTGTGACAAGCATCATTATTCAACAAAACATGATTTGTATATGAACAGTATATTCAGAAGAGTCAAATTACCCATTATTCGCACCCCTTGATGTGGTAACTTTCTGCAGATGAGACATAAATGATGCAAAAGGGTGTTTTATGCTCTCCACAAACATTTTGCCCCATGCAGACATGGCGGAGGCCTTTAACTTTAATGCGAGGGTTGCGATAACTTGCTGGATTCTGTCTCCCAATTTGCCCATACTGAATAATCCACTGGCTCCAGCTCAGGAGACAAGGGGTGGCACTCAACCTGGCTCAGGAGGCTTGTTTTGAGGCCCTCCTGAGTCTGCTTCGCAGTATAAACAGGTGCTACACCTTGTAGGAAAAATGATTTTGCCAACAAAAGAGTTTCTCGTCTGACACCATGGCACCCCAAATTATTTCAGAATGTTATTATAAACATTTGCATTGATTCCACCCACTCTGGTCAATGGTTTATTTGAGACATTTTTGTGATTTTCTTTTCATCAGATGACTCCATGTTGAAGACCAAGTTTTAAGTCCTGAATTGAATTATCGGCAGCTCTAGCATCAGCAAATGTCCCACTACTCAGGCATGAATCATTCCTACTCTCACAAGCACCATAAATGGTGAACAATTTCTCATCAAGAATGAGGAAAACAGGACGACCTATTTCAGCTTAGAGCAATGCAAGCACTTTTGCATTATCATGCTTGCATTTTGCCTTTAGTAGTGATCTAATTCACAAATAACAAATAAACATATTTGCAATAGACCTAATACGGCTGACTATCAAATCCATTCTTATGTTAGATTTATCACCAAATTCTGAACTTATATGAGTGTGAAAAAGAAGAAAAGTGACTGTCCTCTTTTTCTGTAGACACCCTGTAGTTCATGTTCCAAGTCATGCATGCCACCGCTGTTCACAAGTCTAAATGTAGCATAGCACACTATGCATGTTCTCTACCAGCCTAAACATTTTCTTGAATACTGGTTAAACCAATACCAAACTTTTTTTTACCCCAAAATTTCTGACACTCTAAATGATTTCGATTGACGAGACCTGCAGTGGAAACATCCTTACTCCTGAGACATTAGGGCTTGGCTGGGTTCTTTCTTGGTGATTATCGTAGTTATGCACATTACGTAAGAAAATGCTGCCGAGTACATTAAAAATTAATTTGACACACTTTTCATTCACTGAACACACCATGCTTGAATTACTGGACAATTAAAATGAAAGCTAAGCGATGACGAAAAATTTGTAAATTGACAAAATGTAAGGTCAGGTTTAATATGACGAGACAACTAAAATTAAATGGAACTAGAGCTTGATGCTGTCAATGTAAAAGCTGTTGATGCTGATATCAGGAATGTAATTTATCCCCAATGTGAAGATTATGCTTTGGAAAAATTGTCATGAAATGCATATTCCCAAATGTGATCGATCGAAGTGAAGAAACTTGAGAAGCTTTGAAGACCACGTAAATATTGTTCAAAGGAGCTTATATTGAGGATGTCTTATTTAGAGCATGTTGATTTTGAGTGGAGATTGTTTTTTTCAGCATTGTTGCAGATTATGCAACCTAATGGTATCAAAGTAACACAAAATATTCACTAACAGTAGCCTTGGTGCCACCAACCTTGCTTGGCAGCCATTTTTTAAGCAGGGGCTACAAAAAATTGTGTAAATATTGGTTTTTCACACTCAGGAACTATTTCAATGGATTCTCTGACCCCAAAAACATATATTTTGACCCTAATTTTGTCTCTCTAGCTGAAATAGAAGCGGAGATATAGGACTTTTTGCACTTGCGGCGGCCATTTTGGAAAATGGCCGTATTTCCAATCCAGGAGGTGATCTCACTTGTGTCTTTGGATAAATCTTTTTCTATGACCCCAAGGTAAATTTGTGCCAAAGGGGACCTTTGCATCAGAAAGTGAAGTCAACTTTGACCTAACCCACCAACTATTATTTCTACAGTAGAAAATAAACTGCATTCAGACAGTTTATGACACCCACTATGCGTCATGTTATTCCCCTGAGTCACTGAAACAATGACAATTCATTGGAAGGACAATTCATCTCAGCACATTGTTGGTTCAGGACACTTCATCAGCAGAGTCAATATTATCTGTTACTTCAACAAATGTTCAATCAATTTCATAATATGGCCTTTAATATACAATTTGATCCAGCACTCCCAGGGGGTTACGAAAAGCACATAAGCCGCCTGAAAAAAAAAATTAAATTCCAAATGAAGTGGTAATGATGAGAGCTTGGGAGTAAAAATATTACCTTTTAAAAGTCACATATGACACTTAAATGAAGACTAACAGTTTCAATGCCTTCACTAAAAGCAGGAAGCAGCCAGATTAATTCCTTTCACTGCTAATGAAAGGCTGGCTAACCAATCAGTTGGGCTGGCTCATCAGTTGTTGCTCAGACATTACCACTGTTAACGGTGTTATTGCTGACTGCAATGAATCGAGATAAGCATCTAGTTCAATCTAGCCAGCACAGCACCAAATGACATGGTGCAAAAACATGGAAAATGAATGCATTAATGCATGAGGGATGAATGAATTCATGGCGAGTCATCCATCATGGCGGTAATTTCTCATGCCACAGAAGCGATTAAATCACTCAGCTAAACAGTTGACTTCGCGGAGCAAGCCACTTTACAAGATTTCACAATGCAGGACTGTCTAAGACTCCATAGGCCACAAGAACCATTAAGACATCTGCAGAAATCAAGAGACTTAAGGATGCTCAGCAGCATCAACATGCTCAGCATCATCAACTGGGATGAGGGAGACAAATGGGGGACATGCTCTTGCTCATCAGAAACACAGCAAGACACAAGACAATATGTGCCACTCCAGCTAATCGACCCATTAGATTACTAATCGGACGACAAATTAGATCATGAATTAGACGCGGCATCTCAAAAGCAGGACACATTTAATATGATTAATTCTCAAACGACGAGGAATTCCAACATGAACATCAGCCAAAATTTAACCAAAAAGCTTAATTAATTACAGAAATTAATTTCTGATTTCATCACACATGGGCCACGCATGGCTCAGTGAGTTGAGTTACTAACAAAAAGGAGAAAAATCATCAGAATGAAAAGAAAAAATCAGAAACAATTTGTTGCAATTTAGAGGCACACTGGCAATCATTCATGTTCAGCAAAATGTGGATGGGATAGCAATTTGCAGCTGAAACTCAGAGAACATCACTCTGCAAACAGGCCATGTAAAACAACATAAACCAGCAAATGCTAACAAATTAACAATGCCGCACACTTGCTAACATATCAAATCCAAAGAATACAACCATACGAAAAAGTGTACATTTCTGTGCTAAACCTGCCATGCAACTTTGAGAAGGGAACCGAGTAACAGTTGCTAAATTGCTGAATGTTTTAAAATAGATTAGATTATTAGCAGGCCTGGATGAATACAAACTTCACCAAAGTGAATATGCTTCAAACTTGGTATCATTTTTTAGCCTCCTGACAACACAATTTTAGTGAGTCTGAATGTGACAAAATCAAATGAAAAGCTTCCAACAAAGAAGAGACTGAGAAAAAGAGGCACCGGTAAAAAAAGAGACCCGATGGAAAAAGACTCTACCGTTTGTCAACAGGCAATTCCCTAAACTGCATGTCATTTGAGCTACTACAATAAACAGGACAGAAGACGCTAAAGTTGTTACAGCAAATAATGCAAATATGATGTATAAATGAAGTTCATTAAAGGAGATAGATAGCTGTTATGGCAGAACGGAGGCGCAGCTGGGGGAATACTGTTGGAATATGGCTGCAAATTGGGCAACTTCATTCAGTCATAAACAGTCGCTGTCAGTCCGGCAACTACATCAGGGAGACAATATGATGCCTATAGATGTAAGGAACCAATAGAAGCAGAAGCAATAGAAAAGAACAGAAGCCTGACTCTATAGGACTCTAAATAGTCTCTATAGGACTGCACAAGACTGTGAAGGAGTGGTAAGGACTATATAGATGTGGTTATGGGTGGTATTGTGGAATGAGTGGAGCCTCCATCGAAGGGGTGAAATGGGTACACAAACTACTCGAGTCATGAGGGTGGGCCAGGCGCCTCTCTCTACAATAATTGCAGAGTCACAAAGAGGTTCCAACGGCACGCAATCCGAGTCACTGAGGCAGTCTGCGGCATTCTGATTGCGCGAGTAAGGACATAGCGGAGATGCAAGAGCTAGAAAGGCACAGCGAGGCATCACAAGCCAGCTATACATCTCAGGCACTAGATTCACCAATCACATTTGCCCTGCCCATTCCTCCTGCTGTGTGATTGTAGATATAGAGTTATACCCTCAGTCAGGACTCACTGAGGACTGTCTGGAAGACGCCACCCTGTGCTACATTTGCAGAATACAGTTATGGAATAGAGTTATGGGAGGCAGTTATGGAATAGAGTTACGAGGCAACTCTGACTGCTTCCATAACTGCAAGCGCCATACACCATCAGTCTGTATCGCGGTCTTGGTCAGAGCAAAGAATATCAACCTCTGCTGGATAGAGATGAGCTTTGCAGATGTGTCCTCTATCTCGTAGATCTGAATACGAAGTATCTGCTCATCGCTCAGAGTCCAATAATTGAGAAGTTATTGGATTGCGCATTGCAAGAATTGCATGGCCACGGAAGCATGTCCTATCCGACTCGCACCAAATTGCAATATGACAAATCAACAGAAAGCTGCCACAGAACAAAGCTATCAGCAGAACAAACAAACCTCTGGGTTATGAATTGCCCTGGTCTACAGGGAGAAGCTGCTTGTTGTAATTCCATTAAAAGGGTGAGGGCTGGTGGAGAGGGTGGAGGACTCGGAGAGGAACTCCGAGAGGAGGTGGAGGGCTGTTTTGGTGATGGAGAGTGGGTTCAGGTCAACAGTCGAGGGGACATCTATGGGGAGATATCAGTAGGAGATGGAAGTTGGGAGAACATGAGGACAGATAAACAGGGAAGAGGAGAGGAAAGCATTAACAGACTGGAAAAGTGATAAGAGACAGGAGAGAGACAGAACATAGACAGAATAGAGACAGGACAGAGACATGACAGAGACATGACAGAGACAGGACAGAGACAGGATAGAGACAGGATAGAGACAGGATAGAGACAAGACAGAGACAGGATGGAGACAGGACGGAGACAGGACGGAGACAGGACGGAGACAGGACAGAGACAGGACAGAGACAGGATAAGAGACAGGAGAGAGACAGAACATAGACAGAATAGAGACAGGACAGAGACATGACAGAGACATGACAGAGACAGGACAGAGACAGGATAGAGACAGAATAGAGACAGGATAGAGACAGGATGAAGACAGGATAGCGATGGAAGACTGGACTTTGGAAGCACCGGAATTTGACAGGAAAAAGGAACAGACAGGGCGTGGGAAGGACACAGAGAGAACAGAGCAGAGACAGGACACAGGCAGGAAAGACACAGGACAAGCAAGAAACATTGACAGGATACAGAGAGGACATGTGCACAGGACACAGCCAGGACAACCAGGACAATATGTGAGCTGAGTGAATCATACAACCCTTCTGCTCTTCCCTCTGGCCTCATAGCTTGATAGCTACCCCACTTGCACATTCCCCGCAGCCCTCCGCCCACCAATTCCCTGGGGAAGAAAAGGAAACGCGGACAGGGAACTGCATCATCACGAGCAGCTTCAGCAACAACTCTCCTGACATCCCTCAAACAAGAGATGTCATTCTGTCAAGCAGCCAGCTAACAGGACTCTCAGGTCTCACATAACAACCAGTCAGCAAGCGACGCGACAAAAAAGACCGAAGAGACAAGTGACACTGGTCGGCTCTAAAAGTTTCCTAAACAAACACGGGTCACTGCAGACAACTTTGTGGGCACTTCGAGACATGCTGCAGGCTGAGCAGTCCATAGGTCAGAGGATTTGAAGAAAGGGACAAAAATTTGTCATTTGTGTAAGAGCAGTGGGCGCACTTAGCAGTCTGGGTGTCTGCGAATTGCAACTTTGCATCGACGCCTGACGCTATTAGTCCACGAAATCTTCGGCTTCTGGAAGTCTTCAGCGCGTCACATCCCGGGAGGATAACTGCCAGACAAATATGGACCAGTAAAGAAGCCAGAGCGGCAGCCGGCCTCCTATGTAAGCAGAAGCAAGTGGAGGCAAGCCAAAGCAGGGGGTTACTTATGCCATATGTATGAGTTATGGCAGCTTATGGCAGTCTCGCTTCGATATTGAGCTTGGAAACGAGACAGCATGGTAAACATCAGCTCACAGTGGTCTGACACTGACCAGTGGCCAGCCGCGGCTCATTCTGTAATCACAGTGGACACCGCTACAAGGCCTGTGCCTCCTGCCCTGCACCTTAATCAAGTTGCAGCATTAACTGTGGCGGCCGGCAGCTCCTCGCTAATGCCATGGTCCTAAGAGCTCCGCAGACTCCGCGTATGACCGATGTTGCCCTATGGCAGCCCGGCACTGCTTCCGACTAATATGCTCACATACATCATCCGCATGCATCCATCACACGTCACAATGCAGTTAGCTCCCTCACGAAGTCCTGTGCAAAGTCTGTGTTTAATCTGGTCACTTTCCCTGGTCACTTTCCCCATGCATTTACATCAGCAAGTCCTTTTACCCCCAGTCCATGCTTGGCAAGTGCATTGTCCTGCTAGGGATAAACTCATTACATTGGGTGCCAACTCTGCCCTGAGAAATTGCTCCAACTGGCTCCCGGTGCCACTTTCCAATTTAATCAATCAATGTCAATGCCGCTTGAATGAAATCCCCTGTGCTAAATTTGTGTAATATAACAATGTACAAGGACTACTGACACCCCACATGGACTACAGAGTGCATGGTGGACTTCACATAGATTTATTTTGAAGCTCGAATATGTATATTAAGCTAAAAGCAATAAATATTGTCACTCAAGGCAAGCAACAACATTTTCAGTAAGAGGCGACACTGACAGACATTCTCACTTTGTCTGACAGGCTTGTTTCTTTTCTTCACAGTAAAATTTGAAGTTTTGAGTCAGGTTAAATGATTGAGTAAGATGGTTTGTGCAGCACAATTAATTTGAGCCAACATAGCTTGTTGTTTATGTTATGATAACGGACAGATTATCAAAACTAACAACAACAAGCCAGCTCAAACATATTATTGTGCAACAATCACTCAATCAGCTAAGCTGACTCATAATTTTTCAGTGTTGTATAGACCTTCAATAAAACAGAGGGAATTTGATAGTGCTCTGCTGGATCCCAAAATTTGGTCTGGTTTCGGTTTTGATATTGCGACCAATCCCGAAACCGAAATCCAGTCTAACAACGATGTCATATGTTTGCAGTATCTTCCAAAATTTTGATCTACTCATTTTGTATATATGTGCAGCTTTTTTGGTGTCGGTCCATGTGAAATAGACAAGGAAATTGTCTATCCTGATTAATTTTTTGCCTGATTTGGTCAATGTAATGTGAAAAATAAGCATACATTTTGTCTGAATTTACCAAAAATTTTGGATGGACACCAGATAATGTTCATTTTGTCTGTTTTACACATTTATTTGTTACTACACAAATTAACCACATCATATCTATACATGAAAGTCCATCCAAGTATCATTGTAAGATGACATATTTCGATTTAAATGAAAGGACACAAATAGCACACAGCTAAGCCCACACGAGGATCCAGGATGAGAGTCCCAGAAGAGAATGGCAGGACAGCAATGCAATTGGGACAGGCAGCCAGGAATAGAGGCAGCAAAACCATCTATATGATGATGAGGGGATGCGGATTCAGGCTGTGATGGATGCTGTAGGGATGCAGGATGAGGGATGGCTGAGGGGGGGGGGGGTGCTGTCTGCTCTTCTAAATGGGTACAAGACAAGCACATGACCAAGATTATATCAAATCCAAGTTTGACTGCAAGAATGCTATACACTATATAGTGAGTATATAGGGGAGACCGGGGTTAGTTGAATCGCGGGGTTAGTTGAATCTTGGCCTAAAATCAGATTTATTTTAGATTTTTGGCCAAACTGGTACTTTTGATAGATACCCTGTTTATTGGTACATATTATCATACCTTTATTCATTAAAAATTTCAAAATGCTAATTCTGTGGGCAAGAAAGTTTGTTTTTGGGGTGCTCTAGTAACTTGTTTGCTCAGTCTTCGAGGGGGGTTATTGTTTAGCTATGATTTTAATCCAGGTGAACTAACCTTATTTCTAAATAAGCAAATCCATGCCTAATGCACACCCAGAAGCTTTTTGTTGTGTGACTTTGATAAGACTGAAAAATAAGACAATATTGTGTTCCAGGTGTGATGGGGTTAGTTGAATCATGCATGGTGGAGTAGGCCGTAACATAGATTTCAAGTGTTCAAATTGCCTTGCAAGTCATTGTAAGTTGGAGTTACTGCAGTTTAGAACTACTGCAGTGCATGTTTGCATTCCTGAAAGGGAAATACAGAAAAACCAGCTTTTTTGCCAAAAATAGACAAAAAATTTAGTAAATTACAGTAAACAATTTCTTTTCAAATGAGTGTTGTACTGAAGCTGGTGGTCATCATAGGGATATCAGTTATGCAAAGGAAACCCCTTTTATAAGAAGCTGTCTCCAAATTTTTTATTGCGCTTCAACTAACCCCGGGGTCGGGGTTAGTTGAATCAAAATTTTTTCTGGAAATTTGTGTCTGTGACACAAATTTCAATAATCATTTACAATATCTGATCATTGAATTAAACACGCTCACTATCACATGTTAAAATTTGGTGTGAATATCTTGTACCGTTTGCTCTCCAGAGCAAAAATAAAAATGAGTGTGCCAACTAACCCCGTCTCCCCTACTTAGTCTCTCCCTGTCATTATCAAATTCTGCCTAGCAAGTGAGGTGGTTTCTAGGCCCATAACATAAACTGTTTGCTTAAGTTAAACTTTGGACAATATATTGATACGTCATTTCAAAAATATCAGCTTCAAGAAACTTATATTCCCAACAGACAACACAAAGTAATAACTAGAAGAATACATTCAGCAAGGCGGACACGCTCATGTCTATAAACTACAAGACGGCAGCCCCATTCATTGGAATATTTGTATCATTATCATGAATCGGGATATTGAACCAATTTAAATGTTTTAATGACCAAAAAAGTATATATACCTTTAAGTCAACTCTGGTTGTGTTTCTCGGGGTCTGAAATACAAACATCGCGTGTTCACCACAGATGAGATTAAGAGGGCTGCAATCTCCCAGACCTGGCCCATCAAAGCTTTAATTTGAATGATTGTTTAAAGTAAATTACACGATTTCATGCCAAGCAGGCATTAGCAAAGCAACTAAGCTCATCTTGCAATCAGTTGACAAAGCAGTTTTTGAACGAAAAAGATTACCATTCAGGCGTCTGCGGATGGATTGGATATGTAAATTCCCCGAAGAAGGCATTTTCCATTTCCTTGTTCTCCTATCTCTGCATCCAAACGGACGTTTAGGATAAACCCTGGATTATTTACGACGTCAACCAAAATAATCCAGATTTCTCAGTAAATTGATGTTTTCCCTCTTTTATATTATTAATGTTAATATAATATTTGTTTATCATGTCAATGCTATTTGCCAGTATTTTGTGCACGAAGTTAGAATTTATAACTACTGAAGGTACACAGAATGAGACTAGCTTGCAGCATGTATGATCCAAGATGTACCTAAACAAACGTGGGCCGTTGACTTGCCTTGACATATTACAGTTCATCTCGTTAGAAGTATTTTTCAGAACTACTTCTTGTATTTGGTTATCCAAGTTCGTAACCCGCGATCTTCCGATGAGCCGCTCCTATTCCTAAGGAGCAGGGCAACACATAGGAAGACAGACATTTTATATCTGGGGCACTGAACCGCCTAATTCACATGTTACAAGACAAAACAGGAAAACAATGTGTGTAGCGCCTTGTACACCACCTCCTTTCTTCTTTCCGCAAGGTAACGAGTCTCTCCAGGCTCATAACATTCGGAAATGTTTCTTCATGCGCTGAAATGAGCTCTACATGACAGTTTACACTTTTTTTTTGAGAGCTATATCCATATGAAAGTGTTCTGCTGAATCCTATAGGTATACCAACAACAACATTTTTTTAAAAAACATTATGTCGCAGAAGAAGAGTCAAATATATGCTGTTCTGGACAAAAACTGAACCATCCTTTCCAGACACCTGGTCGAGTAACATGTGGTTTGAAATCTGTCTGTTATAGCGCTGTCTACAGTTCTATGCTGGATAACTAAAAAAGCCTCAATGTAAAAATCCATAACATGTTAGTGGAGTCCTTCCTCCCACTAGCAAGTGTAGAAAATAGCTTGTAATGTAATGCTGCACTATCCATTTGGCTGTACCCAACTAACTCATGGAACTTGTGCATGAAATATTAGATTTTGAGACAATGTTTTGAAATTAAAGTCCTGTCAGCTACTTTCAAGGCACAATCATTGAGAAATAAAGACATCAACTTGTTCAAAGAAACCCCAGATGAATGACTCCCAGGACGCTCACTTAGAACTGTCTTTGGCAATATATTTCATGAGAGATCTGACAAGAGGCAGAATGGGGATGACTGGGAGCTTGCATTATGAGACACAATCCACCCCTGAACACTTTGTCATCAGTGCCTTTTAAACTGCTAAGAAAGGACCGGATTGGATGGTTCCAACAATGTCCTTTTGTTTTTGGAGGACAAATTGTCAGTTGAGCAAATTCAGCTTCCAGTTTGCAAAAGAGGAGAAAGGGGTCAAAGCAAACGGTGCAGATGGAAAATGAAATGGAGAAAATGGGTTTGGATGGGCCATGATGGGGGATAGGATTGCCTGGAATGCTGAAAGGAGGAAAACAAGGATTTCCCATGAAGCCACAGCTATTAGAAAATCTCTTTCTACCATGCAAAATGTCCTTCAACTACCATCTACTTCAACATCCATTCAATTCGCCTCCTCTAAAGTTCACAGACATGTCCTTAAACACTTTTAATTACTTTACAAGTTACTTTATAGCCTCCATGTGAGGTGTATAGCTCCTTGATTACGGGATAAAACAATGTGAAGAACCTATCGAGAGCTTTATTCCTTGCTCAACACATTATCTTAAGACTATCCTTTTAAGCAAACATGAGGGGATGCAAAGTGAGTAAAATCTAATTAAGCCTATAGCATGAGATAATTTCATTGAAGAATGACATTGAAGACATTATGTCTCATGCTAAAGCTAGATTAAAGGAAAATATATACATGTAGAAAGACATACCAAGACAGCAACTTCTTTATATGTGTAAACTAACTCGGACACATCTTCATTATTCTTACACTCTATCATTCGTATTTCGTATGGGTTATTCACCACGGGAAAGGAAATATTCAATTTATCAAATGAGGTTAAAAACTCGCTTAGACTGTAAGATGAACACTAAAACAGGTGAACATAGGAAGAAAAGTGGACAACAAAGAATATGGGAATAATCGCAATGAAATATTGACATGTGATTGGTTGACAGAGGTGCCAAATGGTATATGAAATATTATCATGACAAGAACAATCAAATAGAAAATATCACAAACATACTCTGAGAAAACTTGGTGAAATTGGCTCCAAAAATGCTGAAAGAGAAGATGTTACTGGACGTCACTCTCTGTTATTAATCAAACACATCCTTTAGCCTCAATTCTTAGCATTTTCTAAAGAACTGCGCAATGCAACATGATGCATACTGTAATGCAACATTGCGCATGTAGACTTACATGTATATAAAATGGCAATTTCACACTTCCACCAATATTTTGCAGTTTTAAATATAGCAGACTTTATGGCAGGGCAAGTTTGTCACCACATAGATAGTTCGTCGATAAATATGAAGCAATGCATCATCAACACAGTGCAATATTTATACCATGGGTTGGCCCTGCAGTAAATATAGTTCTCATATATTCAAACACAACCAGAGAATATCCAAAATGAGCAATGGAGGAAGCCTAGCAGACATGGCATCAATAACTTGGGATGCGAAAGATTTGATTTATAGTTCAGCAAGAGGCCAAGGGGCATTCCTCATACTGTGACCAAGTGGACATTGGGGTAGCCAGTCTATACATATGTATGTGGTAACTTTGATATGGTATTTATTTCAATATGATAAGTAGAACAACTACTAAACTGTTTCTCTGGTTGTATTGTGAATAACAGTATAAAGCTCGTGTGCAGAAATGAAGTGACAGCATTATAAATAAGAGTAATGACACAAGTAATAAAGTTGTTGTTTTTGTCTTTCAGCACGGTACGTGCTAAATCCAGTTTTATTATGGATGAATGTAGAACACGCAAGCGAAACTCAAACAATAAGTGCTATGTACTGCAAACAAGGGTCATGACTATAATACTGTGCACAGACAACATTTTATTGCCATCTTTTTTCCTATTTTTATCAGTCTTCTCTATTAGCAGTTCTTCTCTGTATTTGTCGAAATATTTTTTTCTGACATCTTTGGATTTCTCGCAACTTTTTAAAATTTCTTTCCAACCTGGAATAGCACAGAGACAGCAAACTCATTTTTTTCAATTAATTCCATAATAGTGGGGTGGCTTATCGCAAAATCGTGCATTTTGTGATAGACCTACCAAATTTGGCCCAGAGGTAGAAATCAACTAAAGAAGCAAAATTAGCTATGGTGTCATTCTTGATTTTGGCTTATATCTCCATGGCAACGGTTTCCATAGCAACCATTATTTTTTTTGTAAATATTTATAATAGAGCATATATCTCAGAAAATATGGCATCAGTGTTAAATTTGATGATGGATATGTGTTGTCGAGAAGTATAAGCTGTTTTACTGTGGTTGCCATGCTAACCAATTTGTTTATTTTCAAGTAATCATGGATGCTTAATGACAACTTTACTGTATTTGTAAGTTTTACACTGAGTAAAATTAACTGCACAAAAATACCTTCACAATGAACAACCAAGTTATATATCATATTGTTTGCCATGGTCTTGGCTATGCAATGGTACCTGGTTTTACCCCCATTACCCTATAGTTACCCTAAAGCAGCCATTTTATGGCAATGAAGACTCAAACTTTGGTGGGCGTTAATGTCATACCAATTGACGATGGTGCGTGATTCAGACAATTATACTATACATGACAGGAAGTTTTTTTTTACCAAATTCAGCACAGGGGTAAAGATTAACAAAAGAAGCAAAACTAGCATCCACAATTTCCATAACAACCATTCCCATAGCAACCAGTAAATTCATCATAAAACTTAATAAGAGAGCATAATTATCTCAGAAAAAAAGGCATCAATGTTAAATTTGATGATGGATTTGTGTGGCTGAAAAGTATGTGCTATATTAGTATTGTTGCCATGGTTGCCAACTTGTTTATTCTCAAAGAATCACGAATATTTCAAGATAGTTTGTCCGAATTTGTAAGTTTCACGCCACTTGAATTCTTCAACTGCCCTCCAATACTTTCATAATGAGCAAGCAAGTCTTATATCAAATTGTTGGCTCGTAGTATGGGCTATATATTGGCATTTTGCTTCACCACAACTCCCCAAATTAATTCTTTCACAGTCATTTTTTTTACTAAAAAATGCAATTTTAAGGTATATCTTCAACAAGCAAAAACATAATAGAGGTACATGTACAATCCTGGTTGAGATGTGAAATGGCTCAATATGTTTCCCTTTTGGATCCTCAATGGATGAAACAAAAATCATACATCAAGTATGAGGAATCAAGATTCAAGACCAGCAATTAAGTTTTTTGGTTGCTTCACAGATTTGATTGAGATATTTGAATATGTCATATATTGAGAACTATAACAGATAGAGACATGGGAATGGTATCAAAATATCTGTAACATCCAATTTGTCCCAAGTTTATATTCATGTTTCATAAAAATATGGGCCTAAACCTACTAGTTTCCAAGTTATTTGCAGAAAACATGATTTTTAATGCTGCCATCTTGGATTAACCCCAATTAGTTCTTGTTCCAATGCTCAGTTTTATGGGGAAAATTTATAGGAAATTATCTTTATTATAACTAATTTGGTGCCCATGGTCCAGTCGGTATGATGCCAGACTCACACGCCCAAGATTTTAGGTTCAAACCTGGCCAGGGCATGGAGGAAAAGAGCAGATCCTCCTTGAATCACTGTATCTAGATGGGAAGGTAGGCTATTGAAGGAGAAAGTACAAGATTGATCAATGACGGCATCGTGTGAGGCTGCCAGCTGTATGTTCCCCAGGAGAGTGAGACTGATAAAGAGTGATCAGTGAGCATGTCGGCCGAAGGTATTGTGTAAAAGACGGCTAAGCATGAATTTGCAATTATCAGCGTTGAAGCAGACTATAGACCCCTACCTTTACTTTTACCTTTGTCTTTACAATCATTGCGATACAATTTGTTGTTGGGTTCATCAGTAGAATGACTGGACTATGATCACCATTCAAGACATAGCAAAATCAGTGGACGACAAGAAACAAAACAGATGTTATCCTACTTGACTTCTCTTAGGCATTTGATAAATGTTCAGTGTTTTGGTGGCCTCGGCCTTGGTCTCGGTCTCAGATAACCAATTGTTGGTCTTGGACTCGGTCTCCGAGCCTTTGTGTCTGAGATGTGTGTCGAGGCACGTCTGAGGCCAGCCAAATAAAGAAAGTACAATTTTGCTCGAACAGTCAAACAAAATTTTCCCATCAGTGAAGTATAAATATTTTTCCGTTTATCTAATATAAGTTCCAAGTTATAAGTTATGTATAAGTTATAAGTTATGTGACACATATGAAATCATGAATGAACCAAACATATTTTTTATTTTCCTTCACTATTTGAGTCACTCTGACATTGAACATTGTTTCACGTAAATTTCGATCATAATGATTTGAAGTTCTAATGATTTTCCTTCATTTAATACAAGACACCTAAGTAAATAATTATTAACTTGACATGCCAAAGTGTGTGACTTAAAAACATAACTCAACAAAATAGAATGGGGCAACATTTCTGACAAAATCTCATCTCTATCACAAAAAATATTCCAAATAGCTTTGATATTTATAACACAAATATGCCACTGCCTAATAAATTGGACCCCTGCAACTCAGAGTATCTATCTGCAGCTTGGTAGTATAATTTTCAAACAGTCATATGTAGCGAAGCCCGTAATGAAAGAGATTGGATTTATTTTTAACAAAATCAATTTTTTTTCCAGTCATGACGAAAAAGATTAATTCTTTCCCAGTAGTCTTGAAATGAATTTCTGCTGGATGGATGATCTCAGTCTACAATGTTTGATTTAGAAGTAAATAACTGAGGTTGTCAGGCACTCAAAACAGATATAATCAGTCACTGTTTCCTAAAAAAAACGTAAAATTCATTCCAAGTGAGACAAATTCTGTACCCCATCTGCTGAAAATGAAATGATTACCCCCTTATTGTCTTCATTTCAGTGTTTTAACCAGAATCATGCAATGAATGAATCTTCAATTGCTCTGTTATAGCCAGCTGCCTTATTGTAAGCAATGGCCAAATGTCGATAATATACTAAGCTAAAATAGTTTGGCAGTCAAGCAGATTTTTTATTCAGCCGGCCTCGGTCTCGGTCTCGATAGCTGATGACTCGGTCTCGGTCTCGGAGGGTCAATGCCTCGGTCTCAGGTCTCCGAGGCTTATGCCTCAGTCTCGGTCTCAGTGACCTGGCCTCGACTCTCCTACACTCAGTCTGGTTCAAATGAAAAATTACACTAGATATAGCTAATTTTGCTTATTTTGTTGATTTTTCAGCTGTGCTGAATTTGTACAGTAAAAACTTTCCTTTCATGTATGGCATTGTCAGAATCATACACCATAACTACTCGATATATGACATTTTACGTTCACTCAATTTCGAGTTTTCTTTGCCTTGAAAAGGCTACTTTAGGGTTCTCCTGGGGTATCTAGGGTAAGGCTATGTACTAGGGTGGTCCTTATTTATGAACTTTTGAAATCTCATGGTCTGACCCCCCTAAAATCCTCCAATTGGCTAAAAAATGAGGTCTGTAAAGTTTCATCAAAATATATTAATATTTAGAGGTAGCTCAACGGCCTTGAAATTTGCTTATTTGAAGCAAGAATGTGTGAGTTCCCCTTATGTCTCTATCCACCATACATGGCCTTAGTCAAGGAACTTTAGTCACATATTATTGTCTTCCTGTGTCAGAGTATCTACAATCAAAACTAATATTGACTGTGATGAAATAAATTTCTAAGAAGTTGATGGTGGTGCAGTGATTTGACATAGTAGTACCATCGGTGAGCTCGCGATTGGTGAATCAAATTGTCAGCGATTTCCTTCTGTCACAAACCTCACACAGATGGCAGTTATTCACTGTTTCTGCACCCAAAAGGACCTCAGAAACAAGAAAATGGTTTTGCTGTCAACACAATATGATATTTGTGGTGCAAAGTTACTTGAAATAGCAAGTTTTTGGTTGCTTTCTCCACCGTCAGCTTAAATGCAAGGAACTTGTCTGGTAATAAGCAACTCCTACTGTTAAGAATATTGAAGCAGTTCGGAACAGAGCAAGAATATCTACAAGATACAGTCTAGATGTTATCAAGAAGGCTGAAAACATTTAAATATGAAGAGTGGGTAGCCTGAAGAAAAATGCAAGACCAAGATCGCAAAATCAAATTTTGAAAGACGACAATTTCATCTAGTATTTCCAAAGTTCACAGAGGTATGCAATGATTCTTATTGAAATTTCTGATTTCTGACAACAGAGAATTCCTGTTTGCTCAAAGGGAAAAAGTGCATGAGGTTCAATGGCTGGTGTTGATAAAGTCTTTGATAGAAAAGAAAGGAAAGGAAAGGATGGCAAGGTTTTAAAAGTGCATTGTAAATGTATCATCAGCAAGTCAGAATTAAGCTACATTGTAGTGTTCAATGAAAAGGTCACTGAAGAAGTAGCTGTAGATCCTCTTAATCTGAATCTGAAGATTCTGACTGTGATGAACCTGTTCCCGGATGCATATGCTTCAAAACCAGAATTAATCAGAGCAGAACTGACATCATGGTGTGTCTGATAGTGCTTCTAGATGTTTGTAAGTGCAACTGCTGGAGTACAACCTCACCAATTTTGCAATCAAGAATTCATTTGAGTCCAGTTCCCCTGGTAGTAAACTTGGATGGAAAGCTGCTGGCTGACCTTATTGGTTCCCAGAAAGTTGATGGTCTTCCAGTTTTAGACTCAGGGTAAAGCCTTTATCAAATGCTCACAGTTCCAAAGCTTGCAACAGGAACAGGTGTGGCTCAAACTAATGCTGTGTCTGATACACCGTAGCACTGGGGAATAGAAAAACAAGTTTGTGGTATGTGTTCTGAAACAACAAGCTGAAATACAGTTCATCTATAACAGGAGTCTGCCTTGTTTTATAGCAGATATTGGTCTTGAACTCCTGTATACTGGTGCTGCCTTGCAAAATGCATGGGACCATCATCAGGCCCTCAGATTCCGCTCTTCAAGAGATTCAGTCCCAATGGAACAACCTTGACCCAAATGAATATCATCAAGGAAAAAGTCACCCATTCCCAAAGCTTCTCATTGAAGGTTTCAGGCAGGATTTGATCATGTTTGTGAATGAATAGCTTGCCAAAAACCCACCATCGGATAACTATCGTCAGCGCTGGACCTGGGTGTATGTAGGAGTTCTTCATCACCATCATCAGGGTTGGTAAAAGTTCAATGCTCTTGGGGTGATGCATCAGACTCATTGGATGAGTTTAGTCATTTATTGTTTCAAAGTGTGGATATTACGGAGACAATTCCATCTCTCCGCATATGAGAGAAAGAGTCTGCAAGATCTTTGTCTCTTCAAAGGTCTATGTCAAGACCTGCTTCATGTATCCTCTTGCTGTGTGTGCACCACACATTAATCTTTGCCTTCTCCAAGATGCTCAGAACTAAGCTGTAACCAAATGAGCAATTTGTAAGTGACAAAGCCAGAAGATGGGAAATCACCTCTGGTATCTGCCTGAAATTCAATGTCTTGATGCTTTTTATTAAAGATGAATCACATGTCACCAAGTCCCAAATATGATGGTTGAATGTATGAAAGAAACTTCAAATGAGAAAGGGCCTCTGAAAAAAGCTCTTATTAACATCAACGCAGTGAATGTGTAGGTCATAGTAATAAGTGCCACTATATCTGTCTTTGTCACAAAAGTTGTTCTGAATGTTAGATTCTCATTGCATTTAATTGATGTCCATGATATAATGTACATGATCATTGTTAGCCTCAAAATGTTTTTTTTTTCTAAATTAGAATAGTTACATATCTAAAGACTAATTCCAGAAAAATGCATGTGACTGGTGCTGCAGATGTGTCACTTTTTAATGGCAGTATTTTTGGCCTTTGGCGACGATTTGGTGAGTGAAAGCCAAAATGAGACAAACTTCAAGGCCTTTGAGCTACCTCTAAATATGCATTGATTTTTGTGAAACTTTGCAAATCTCATTCTTTTACCAAAAGAAAGATATCTGGGGGTCAGAGCAAGAAATTTTCAAGTTTTGTTTTTTTCCACCCTACTATGTACCAATAAATAACTATAGATGGTGCAAACGATTTGGTATATAACTTGCCTGTCCATTATGAAAGTATTTTGCGGCATTTGAGATGTGTGAAACTTAAAATTACAGTCAAAATATCTTGAAATTTCCTTGATTCCTTGAAAATAAACAAATTGGTAACCATTGCAACACAGTAAAACAGAACATATGCTTCTCAGCCAAAAACATATCCATAATACAATTTAACACAGATGCCATAATTTTCCAAAATATATGCTTCATTATAAATATTTATGAAACTTTAATGGTTGCTATGAAAATGGTTGCTATTGAGATATATAAGGTCATGTGTCATGATGTCGTACAATTTCTGAATTTTGCATTTAAATGATGATTACATGTACTTTACAAATATCTATTATGCAATATTATACACCACTGGAAGGCCTGACTTCTTCTGTATCATATTAGGTTTTAAAAAGTCAACTTTATCACAAAATGAGGCTTCTAGCCATCAAAAACCTCAGGAAAACAAGTTATTTTTTTGTGTCCCACGTTACGTCAGATTTGAAAAATTCATCTAGAAAGTGAGTTTTCTTGCCAGCGAAAAAAGATATTTTAATCTGGTTTTCTCTGCAGAAGTACCTGATTCCTACTAAAGATCTTGAAGCTTAAATTTTCTTTCTAACTGCTACAGTGCCTTCTGTAGATCCTTTAATGTGCAGCAACGTGAACCTGTCCCGCTGGCAAAAAAAATTCAACACATTTTCTTAGATTTAGTCTGTAGCTATTAATATTATAGCTAGGAAGTTCATATATATGTCAATTAAATGCTCATAAGTTCTATTTTCAAATGCATTTATCAGATTTTTCTTGCAGGTAAAATTCTGTGTGTGCTGCTTGTCCACTTTAGGCTGAACTTTTCGTAACACTTGCAAAAACCCGTAAAATTTGAGAGGGGTTCTAAGTTTAAACCACAAGAACTCAAAGTAGGTTAACCACACCCTGTGGATAAGGCTATTGCCTAAATGCTCATAAGCTATATTTTACTATGGTATAAAATATTGCTATGTTTTCAATCATTTTCTCACTTCTGTGATGCTCTGAACAAGGCTGAACCAAATGTAACACATACATGCTTGAAGCATACACAATTTTTTCGCTTAATGTAATGGACTTCCAAAAGGACAAAAAGGGCAGGCCACAAATGAATAAATAACAATCACATTTGATAATCTTGCTCTCATATAGCCAAAAAAAGAGATACATATGGGTTAAATCCACAGATAGCCCCAGAATGGTATGCTCACATGAGATGTTGATTTCTCATGCACTAGAAAATAACTGATATAAGACATATTTGCAACATGTCATGTAAATATCTTATGATATCTTATTTGCAATATCAGAATTTGTTCCCAGGGGTCTTGGTAATGTTTTAAAACATTTTACTTGAGATTTTGGCAATAATCAGGCTTCTGGCATAGTTTTAAACATGATGCCTGAGAAAGGTTTTTTCTCTGTCGCAGTAACATAAATTCATTGACATATATAAAGTCTTTTGGAGAAGAGGACATATTTTTTGTTGCTTTGATTAGTAGGACCATCTTCTCAATTAACTTCAGTGAAAATTTCATGGGGATACAAGGAGTACTTTGTACTTTATAGTAACATTACTGAAATATAGTCGTTTTTGAGAAAAATGCCTTTAAAGTTTGAGCTTTACATTGATTTGTATGGTGAATAAAATCAAACAATAAGACAAACAGCCCTAATTTTTGTGAAATTACGCTGGTTTTTGGTTTGAATAGGATATTTTGGTTTGAATAGGCCATTTAAGATCTAATTTAGACTTTTTTGATGAAAAACATTTTTGGTCCAAAACCGCCATGTAACACAAATTGTACGACCTTGTGACACACGACCATAATGCAAAAACAAATATGATAATATAACTATTTTTGCTTCTTTTGTTGATTTCTACTACCCCTGTGATGAATTTGGTACAGTAATAACTTTCCTATTATGTATAGCAATGTCTGAATCATACACCATGAAAAGTTGATATGACATTTATGTTCACCCAAGTTTGAGATTTCATTAACATAAATTGGTCACTTTAAGGTATCTATTGAGCATTGAAGGTATAACCATGTATCAATGCACAGAAAATACCATGGCAAACAAATTGGTAATACTTTGCTTGATCATCTTTAAAGGTATTGTTGTGCAGTTGACTTCACTTAGTGTAAAATTACAAATACAGTCAAGTTGTCATGAGACATCAATGGTTACTTGAGAATAAACAAATTGATAACCATGGCAACAATACTAATATAGCACATACTTTTCAGCCACACAAATCCATCATCAAATTTAACATTGATGCCTTTTTTTCTGAGATAATTATGCTCTCTTATTAAGTTTCATGATGAATTTACTGGTTGCTATAGGAATGGTTGCTATGGAAATTGAGGATGCTTTGATTCTTTTGTTAATCTTTACCCCTGTGCTGAATTTGGTTTAAAAAAAACTTCCTGTCATGTATAGTATAATTGTGTGAATCACGCACCATCGTCAGTTCGTATGACATCAATGCCCACCAAAGTTTGAGTCTTCACTGCCATAAAATGGCTGCTTTCGGGTAACTATAGGGTAATGGGGGTAAAACCAGGTACCATTGCATAGCCAAGACCATGGCAAACAATATGATATATAACTTGGTTGTTCATTGTGAAGGTACTTTTGTGCAGTTAATTTTACTCAGTGTAAAACTTACAAATACAGTAAAGTTGTCATTAAACATCCATGATTATTTGAAAATAAACAAATTGGTAACCATGGCAACCACAGTAGAACAGCTCATACTTCTCAACAACACATATCCATCAGCAAATTTAACACTGATGCCATATTTTCTGAGATATAAGCTCTATTATAAATATTTACAAAAAAAATAATGGTTGCTATGGAAACCGTTGCCATGGAGATATAAGCCAAAATCAAGAATGACACCATAGCTAATTTTGCCCCTTTAGTTGATTTCTACCTCTGTGCCAAATTTGGTAGGTCTATCACAAAATGCACGATTCTCCTAAAATATTACATTAAGCCGCCGCCACTGCTGGGAACAACGATAAAAACACATTTGTCCATCACAGCTTGATGAAATTGCATAATACAACAGATATTAAAATTTACACCAGAGAGTGACATGTGACTGCAGAGTCTTAGAAAAACTAAAAAAGTATACCATACAATTTTCGGTAAATCTCAGGCGTTTAATGACATGTGACAACATCACCAACAGAACCCCACCCAAATAAAAACATCATGTGTCAAACAGAAGATATAATCATGCAGATATAACTGCAAAGCAATAATTGTTTTCCAGGTACATTGTGGAAATCTCAGTTGCACCAAAACTCGACAACTCTATCATTCAGGTAATACAAAAAAAAAACCGAGTTGGTAATTCTTAAATTACCCAATTTAAATTGGAATATATAATTTTTAAGGCAGAATTAAGTTTGAACAAAAGATACATTGTTCGAGTCAAAATGCCAAAAATAAGTAAAGCCAATTTGATTAATGGATTATTCCAATTTATCAAAGACTTGTTGTTGAATAATTGTTATATTCATTTATAATGTATTGTTTATTCATCAAATGAAGTTGCCTTATTTAATCACAATGCTAACTCAATGCTAGATAAATACACGACCGATTTGAACTGTGAAAGTCTTTCTAAAGACAATTACACTCATTTAAAAGTATTGGCAGAAAGGGAAGGATTACAAGCCAAAGGAGGGGCACTTGGCTGAGCCAATAATTACATGCATAATTAAAGACACTGACCTCCCCTTTTTCTAACTGGGTCATTCTTGGATGTGGAACAAAATGGCCCAAGGACAATTCATCATTAAGGCTTAATTAAATTTTATCATTTTCAAACATAACCCTGAGAACAATCATTCAGACAATATCTGACAGTTCCTTTGAATAATTTCAAGATTTTACCAATCAATTTTGTTCAATGTCGAAGATTAAAAGATTAATTTGAGCAATCATTTAATTCATTCTTCTTTGTATTTTACTGGTGCATTTCGCATAACAAATCTACACAAAATCAAGCATATAACCCACTGGTCCATGCAACACATACCTCCTGAAGAACAAGCTGTTGATACAAACAACCTTATTCTTCTTCATCTCATCAGAGACTGATCCACTTTTCTGTTGCTTGTCAACAAATTGATACAATGTGAATTATGAAATGTAAAGAATTCATACAATTTCAACATGATTTTCAGTTTGTAGGTGGAGGAAATTCCACATATTGTCATATCATTCTTACGTGTTATCCAATGTTCTTGATTTCTTTTCAAATTCTTTTGAGGTCTTCCATCCACCCAAAGTGATATGTTCTTTCTTTGAAGTATGAGGGGAGTACGGGCATCTCCAGATGTATAGCCTATCACGTTTTGTTCAATTTGTTCTCGTCAAGTTACCAAGGGGTCTCAATTTTTATAGTACAAAAACAAAACCGAAGAAAGCAACTTTACAAACAGAAAGTGTCTCAAAACATATTAAGTCATAATTCTGAATGCTTATGTTTAGTGTACATAACCAAAATCACTTGTTCTCTTAGAAAATGAATCACAGAAAACACAATCCCATTCAGACCAAAATGCCCTCCTACAAACTTTTAAAATACAGAGGTCACTGACTGCTTTGTTTTGTCGATAAAGGCTTAAGTGGACATCAACTGACCACCAGCCTCTAAAAGCAGAAATAGCTAGACTCCGCAGGTGGCTACATTCTTGGAAGCATCGCTCTTTTTGGCTATCAGTATTCTCTGAGAACTGCCTTTTCAGATAATCTTTGTCTTTATATAATTTTTTGACAAGTGTATTCTTAAGGCTGCTTGAAGTTTTAAATAGGCTTGTATGAATAGTGAATTTAATTATCTTTCTTTAATATTCTTTCTGAAAGTTAATTGGTGTTTTAAGTCACTACTACACATTATTTACAGGACCTAGAAGTTTTATTATTGTAGGTTAAATGTGGACGCCTATTCTATTTTAACTTCTTCAGCACAAACTTGCACTCATGTCTATGGTAAAGTAAATAGCTAATTATTAACCGTTTATCTTGGAAGTTTGCCACACATCGCCTTTCATTAGCAACTGAAGTGAGAGTTTGCTCTGTCATGTCAACACTTTGTGGCAACTGAAACTTTAATTACCTTCAATCTAAAATTACTCTCCCTATTTCGAATGCTATCTAATCACTAATGAAAGGAAGATAATTGGAATGAGGCTAATAAGCAGTTTATTTCTTTTGAGAGTTCTTTTGTGATTCAATACGATCTGAATAAAATAAAACAATTTTTAGTGCTATCTGAAAAAATCTCTGTATTATTCATGATACAGCGACCCCTTCAACAAGCGATGAACAACATCACTATAATGAGCCTGGGAATATTACCAGTTCAACATTTCATTTGAATTCCATGTGAAATTTAAATCAGATAGGTAAATTACACCTGCAAAATTTAAGAGAAACTCTAAAGCTAAAGCTAAAATACTATGTCACCATAAAAGTGTGCTGCACTATCCATTCGGCTGTACCTGCCAAACTACCGTATTTTCTCTATTAAAAGCACACCCCCCTCCACAAGAAAAATATGACTTATCCTAAGTTTTTTATGCAAAAAATTATTAATTGACCATATCATCATTACTTCTGCCCACTGGGCGTTTAATAGAGAAAATACAGTACTAGAACTTGTGCATGAAATATAACATTTAGAGACCATGTTTTGAAACTCTTGTCTTGTCAGCTGCTTTCAAGGCATAATCATTGAGAAATAAAGACATCAACTTGTTCAAAGAAACCCCCGATGAATGACTCCCAGGACGCTCACTTAGAACTGTCTTTGGCAATATATTTCATGAGAGATCTGACAAGAGGCAGACTCGGGATGACTGGGAGGTTGTATTATGAGACACAATCCACCCCTGAACACTTTGTCATCAGTGCCTTTTAAACTGCTAAGAAAGGACTGGATAGGATGGTTCCAACAATGTCCTTTTGTTTTTGGAGGACAAATTGTCAGTTGAGCAAATTCAGCTTCCAGTTTGCCAAAGAGGAGAAAGGGGTCAAAGCAAACGGTGCAGATGGAAAATGAAATGGAGAAAACTTAAGGGGTTTGGATGGGCCATGATGGGGGATAGGATTGCCTGGAATGCTGAAAGGAGGAAAACAAGGATGCCCCATGCAGCCACAGCTATTAGAAGATCTCTTTCCATCATGCAAAATGTCCTTCAACTACCATCTACTTCAACATCCATTCAATTCACCTCCTCTGAAGTTCACAGACATGTCCTTAAACACTTTTAATAACTTTACAAGTTACTTTATAGCCTCCATGTGAGGTGTATAGCTCCTTGATTACGGGATAAAACAATGTGAAAAACCTATCGAGAGCTTTACTCCTTGCTCAGCACAATATCTTAAGACTATCCTTTTAAGCAAACATGAGGGGATGCAAAGTGAGTAAAATCTAATTAAGCCAATAGCATGAGATAATGTCTTCAATGTCATTCTTCAATGAAATTATGTCTAAAGCTATAGGCTAGATTAAAGGAAAATACATAGAAAGACATACGAAGACAGCAATGAGTTCTGAAAACTTCTTTGTATAAACTAACTCGGACATTATCTTGCATGTTAGGCTTCTTTAGATATACCATCAAGACAAAAATAACCCACTGGAATTAGTATGACATTATTCTGTGAATAACATTGTAAAATTTGCTACCTGAAAGACAATCTGGGACAACATTCTCTGTTACTAATCAACTACATTTCTAAGCCTCTTATCCTAGTATTTTCTGAGAATGTTGCAAAATATATTCTGTATTCTAACATTGTTGTAAAATTCCTTTTAATCCGACTTGACTTTTTGCAGATACATAAGACAGGCTTTATTGGAGGGTAACTTTGACATCATATTCTACCTTGTACGTTAACAAATATTAACCAATGCATCATCAAGACAGTGCATCATCAAGACTGCAATATTTATGACACAGGTTGGCCCTGCAGTAAATATATTTCTCATATATTAAAACACAGCCAGAGAATATTCAAAATGAGAAATGGAGGAAGCCCAGCAGACATGACATCAATAACTTGGGATGTGCAAGATTTGATTTATAGTTCAGCAAGAGGCCAGGGGGCATTCCTCATGTTGTGACCAAGTGGACATTTGGGTAACTAGTCTCTCTATATATATGTGGTAACTTTGACATATATATTCCTATATAAAGATAAGACAACAACTGAACAGTCTCTCTGGTTGCATTGGGAATAACGGAATACTTAAAGTTCAGTGTTCAGATATCAAGTGCACAGAAATAGGGGTCTTAAAGACAAGTAATAAAGTAGTATTTTTATCATTCAGCATGATGCCAAATACTGTTTTATTATGGATCTTGGTAGAACAGTAAAACTTTGACAATAAGTGTAATGTACTGCTACCACGTGTCATGACTATAATACTGCACGCAGACGACATATTTTTGATATTTTTTATCTTCGTATTTATCTTCTCCATGTATTTTTCTAAGTAGGCCTGTTTTTCCTGAAATCTTCTGCATTTTTTGCATAATCGTTTTCATTTCTTCTCAACCTGGAACAGTGTGGAGATAGCCAGCTGTAATTCCAGAATTTTCATGATTGTTGCTAGCAACCTAGAAAACGACACGTTAGTCGATCACATCTTAACCCGGATAAAATAGTACAATACATCAGATGTTTAATGTTAACAGCTACAAATAGACATGGAGAATCAAAGAAAATTTTTAAAAAGTATACATATGATCGTGCTTAAATCTTAGGCATTTACTGGCATGTCATAACATCACCAGGAGAACCCCACCCAAAGAAAATCATCGCGTGTCAAATAGAATATACAATTACGCAGACATAACCATAAAGCAATAATCACAGTTTTCCAGGTACATTGTGGAAATCTCAGTTGCACCCAAACTTCATGACTAATTTATTCAGCAAAAAGGTAACAAGAATAACAACATTTATGTTAGCAAATTTAAAATTACCTAATTTCATTTGGAATATGTTTATGTTACTTTATAGGAGAGTTGGAATACTCAATTAATACTAGATAAATACATGACCAATTTGAACTGTGAAAGTCTTTCTAAAGACAATTACACTCTTTTAAAAGTATTGGCAGAAAAAGAGGTATTGGCAGAAAGGGAAGGATTACAAGCCAAAGGAGGGGCACTTGGCTGAGCCAATAATTACATGCATAATTAATGACACTGACCTCCCCTTTTTCCAATTGGGTCGTTCTTGGATGTGGGACAAAATGGCTCAAGGACAATTCATCATTAAGGCTTAATTAAATTTTATCATTTCAAACATAACCCTGAGAACAATCATTCAGACAATATCTGACAGTTCCTTTGAATAATTTCAAGATTTTACCAATCAATATTGTTCAATGTCAATGATAAAACGATTAACTTGAGCAATCATTCAATTAACTTTCTCTTTAATTTAACTAGGGTATTTAAAAAAAATCAACAAAAAGGTATGTGACCAGTCCAGTATTGCATTCAATGCATATGAAGCTTTTCATTCCTTTTTCATCTTGGAACTATTTACTTTAGTCGTTTAACAAATTGACACTAAGTAGTGTCACGAAATGTTATGATTCATAAGATTGTAACCTCTTAATTTCAAGTTTGTTGGTGGTAAGAATTCCATTATTTTTATATATATGCATCAATACACATTCCTGATTTCTTCTACTCTTCATTTGAAGTATTCCATCTTGGGAGTTGTTCTTTTTTATTTTGCAATATAAGTTGAGTTTGGTTTCACTTATGCTGGGGTGGTCTAAGGACTTCAGGTTTGAAGGCCTTGAGTATGACACATTAATTATTATGAAGAACAATGATAGAACACAAAGAAAGTCATATTAGTATCTTTCTTAAACACATAAAGTCATAATTCAGACTGTTTGTGTGTTGCAACCAAAATCAGTTGCTGCAAAAAGAATGAAAATCATTGACTACTTTGTTTTGTCGATAAAGGCTTAGGTAGGTAGACATCAACTGACCAGAAGCCTCTAAAAGCAGAAAGAGCAAGACTCTGCAGGTGGTAATAATATTCTTGGAAACATCTCCTTTTTGACCTGTCAGTATCTTTAAGAATTGCCTTTCTAACGTTTACTGATGGAATAGATCATGTGCAATATCTGATATATAGATAACGTATCTTTGTCTTGATGCCATTTTTAACAAGTGCTTTGTAAAGACTGCTTGAAGTTAATATTCTTCCATAAATAGTAAATTTAATTATTTTTCTTCAATATTTTTTCTGGAAATTAATTGGTGTTAGAAATCTCTGCTGCGCATATCTAATTGGATGTTTTATAATCGCAGGTCAAATGTAGAAGCCAACTCAGTTTTAGGAACTTCTTCAGCAGAAACTTGCACTCACGCCTACAATGCATAGGAAAGTAAATAGCTAATTATTAAGCATTTATTTTGGAAGTTTTCCACACATTGCCTTTCATTAGCAACTGCAATAAGAGTTTGCTTTGTTCGTGTCCACACTTTCTTACAACTGAAACTTTAATGACTTTGAATCTGAAATGACATCACCTATTTCACTAATTCGATCTAATCATTTATAATGGGGAAGATAATTTGAACAAAGATAATGAGTAGCCAATTTCGTTTGAGTTCAGTTGTGATTCAATCCTATTTGAATAAGATAAAATTATTTACGCGCAATAAAAAAAAACTCTTCATATTATTCGCGGTGCAGTGGTCCTTCCAACGAGTACATGCAATGAACATTGAACAATCTCCATGCAATGAGCCCGGGGACAAATTAACAACATCCATGTATTTGACAAACAAATGAATATGGAGGTTTTGTAGAGGTCAGGTCTCAGCCAGAGATCATCATTTGTATGAGACGGCAAATCGCAGTGAGGTAACTGTGAACTAGGGAGGTTGCTCATTGCAGGGCCACTATGAACGTGTACTGAATTCGAATTGATATATTACATCTCCCTCCATATAAAGGCGATACTGATGAGTAACTAGGCTGTATCTTACTTAGACTTATGGTTTACTCTTTTGTGACAATCTCCATTTAAGACCCTAAAGGGAATGGTTAGCCGACACTTTCTATCAATATTAGCAAAGGCTAATTCAATAAACATCCAGCAGTGACCACAAATATTGAGGCACTTTGGGGGAAGACTGACCAAGGCTTCTCCTGAATAATAGATATTTTAATTCTTGCAGAGGGCAATTCTCATTAAGGCCAACACTAAGCACGCGAGGAGGGACCTCCAAATGCTCTTGATTGTTTTAAGGTCATTTCTTGGGGGAAATAACAACACGACTTCCCCCTGTGTTGATTTCAACTAACACTCTGGTCAGCACACAATGGCCAACCCCGCCTCCCTGACCATCAATACTATTTACTGGAAATAGCCCAGGAAATGAGCTTCCCTGCTAAACTTGCAAGGCTTACAGAAAATAACACACAAAAACACAAAGCTGGTTTAGTTGGCCAAAATAACGAGGCA
The DNA here is from genome assembly GCA_026936325.1 of Platynereis dumerilii. Classification (NCBI taxonomy): domain Eukaryota; kingdom Metazoa; phylum Annelida; class Polychaeta; order Phyllodocida; family Nereididae; genus Platynereis; species Platynereis dumerilii. The sequence goes on along the minus strand of JAPTHN010000023.1, from coordinate 2,751,175 downwards.
CCAGTATCCCATGGACACAATTTCCAACTAGCAGGCACCTTGCAGCCAGCATCCCAGCCTGGGAGTTAAATCCCTGTAGTTTCAAGTCCTTACTTCTTCTTCTTATTCTTCATCTTTTTATGGCTGTTTTCAATTTTTGCCCAGCATGCAACACTGCAACAGCCACCATCACGTGATAGACTTGCTTGCCAACCAATTGTTTGCTCCATAGCAACCATTCCTCAGAGATGCAAACTTCAAAAAGTGAGGCACAAGAGACAAAGCTCCCATCAGCAACTACCTCCCTGCCTCCCATCAGCACAGCTGCTGCAGCAAAAACCGCATCAGGAGCTAACTGCACGATAGCATTCTGTGCCAAGCTAACTACCAAGACAATCAAGCTCCAGCCCCCACACCCCCTCACACCCCCCCCCCCTTCCCCAACCCTCACAGCACCACTTGGCAACTCACACAGCAATAAATTCATCACAAAAGCCGCATCACCGCCGTTTCCATGGAGCTGGAAACTTAACAAACTGAGCATCTCAACAATGGTGGCTGGTTGCACATTTATCTAAAATTAGACTTCCACCGAAAAAGGGAGCAAGAATATATATATTTTTTAAAAAGAGGCGATTTTAAATACAGAAAATTCGGGACCACTCCGTAACTGCACGTCCACGTTGTGTTAAGCGATCCTGCATCCTGGCGCTCTGCAATGGGCTAAGACATTGCTTCAGAAAAAAAAAATCGTTTTAGATTTATGAGAGCAGTAAATCTATCTAAATTTCTATCTAAATTTCTAAAACTTACTTTCAAGTGATATATATGTTTCACTTCCAAAGGAAAATAACTTTTTAAGCATTAGAAAGTTTTTTTTTAGTGAAGTTCCAAAATAGGCCTATTTGTTTTAATCTAAACTCACTTTTTCCCACAGACAACAAATCAACAACACAACAAGACAATATGCTGTTGTAACAGTCCAACTTACTGTGTGTTCTCCATAAACAATTTCTTAGTGTCTAAATCCCGAGGATACCAAGGGACAACTGGGGCCATTGCTAAAGAAGTTGAATATGCCAGAGCAGAGAGGGCAAATGCAGTCCTATGCAGAAAGGTGGGGCTGCATGCTTCCACTACACTTAGGAAATTTGCTGTAATTTGTGAAACTCCAGAAAGTCCCATGTGTACACAGTGTGGTGGCTCTGAGAAATTGACTCAAAATTACGAACAGTTGTTGATTGCTTATTTCATATGTGATGGTCCTCCTTTTAAAACAGATTGTTTTTAATGAGTTAAACATGTTTTATCTGTCAGGTGAATGAGGTAACCAAATTGTCACCTTCACAGTCTTCACAGAACCAGTGGAATTTGGAAACACTTCCCATGTATGAGTAAGTACAATTGTTCATCACATCACCAAGAAAAACGAAATCACAAAACAGATCTATACACTTACAATATCACTGCCTATAGTAGAAATTACAGTCAGGAGAAACTTAGCAACTTGCAGCCGGCTGTATGATTAACAGCAAAGTTAAGGAGTATGGCTGAGGCGAAGGGGCCAGCACATCAGTCCTTGTTTGTGGGTGCCACTGGACATCAGTGGGAGACATCCCTGCTCCCTGCTTCACTCCATCTTCATCCTTTTTCTCTGCATCTTCTTCGCTGCATCTCAAAGATTCTCCCAGGATGAAACTCCCTGGATGCACACTCTGTCTTGGTTTATCTGCAGACCACAAGGCTCCGGGTTTTCTTTCAACCAACTCTGTCTGCAGATAAGTGTTTCCCTTTTAGTTCAGCCCCCAGGCAACTGGTGGCGCTTGCACTGTCCCAGACCATGTCCCTGATGCCCTTACTCTATCATAATGCTCCTAACTCAGGTCCAAGTCCCACTTAGCCCATCAGACACAAGGTGTGTCAGACAGGGTTGTCAGACTATATTTAGAAATGAAGCACTACATGAGCTAGACCTACCAAATCAACACTAAATCTGAGAAGAAACCATCAGGTCCCAGCTTAGTGGCGTTGTGCTGGGCTGATTACCTGTGGAACCCAGGTTAGATTATAGGCAACCTCATCCTGGACCAAGAGTACACCCCTCCTCATGACTGTGGTCCTTGCCTGTCCCATTGTCCTTGCCTGTCCCGTGGTCCTTGCCTGTCCTGTGGTCCTTGCCTGTCCTATGGTCCTTGCCTGTCCTATGGTCCTTGCCTGTCCTGTGGTCCTTGTCTGTCCCGTGGTCCTTGCCTGTCCCGTGGTCCTTGCCTGTCCCGTGGTCCTTGCCTGTCCCGTGGTCCTTGTCTGTCATGTGGTCCTTGCCTGTCCCGTGGTCCTTGCCTGTCCCGTGGTCCTTGCCTGTCCCGTGGTCCTTGTCTGTCCTGTGGTCATTGCCTGTCCCGTGGTCCTTGCCTGTTTTGTGGTCCTTGCCTGTCCCGTGGTCCTTGTCTGTCCTGTGGTCCTTGTCTGTCCTGTGGTCCTTGCCTGTCCTGTGGTCCTTGTCTGTCCCATGGTCCTTGCCTGTCCCATTGTCCTTGCCTGTCCTATGGTCCTTGCCTGTCCCGTGGTCCTTGCCTGTACTATGGTCCTTGCCTGTCCTATGGTCCTTGCCTGTCCTGTGGTCCTTGCCTGTCCTGTGGTCCTTGCCTGTCCTGTTAAGCCTAATCAGTGCAGAAATATACAAATCAGGTTGGCAACTGTTCCTTTGATGGCCTCACAAGCTTACGACAACAAATCTTGCAATACAATGCAGACAATATCAAAAACTTTTATATAAGTTACAGGAATCCTCACAATTATTATTTCAAACCAACCATTATAATGTTTGTCTTTATTCGAAGTGGCAAATGTCTGGCTAATCTTATTTCCATTGTTACTTTGCCTACAAATATCTGAGCCCTTATAAATTTGAAGAACAGGATGACACTAATACAACCTCCTACAGGTTTCAATCAAATTTCCCTTTATAATATGATTTTGTTTCTAGAAACAGAAGCCAAAAATCTTCTTCTGAGGAAACTCCTTTAAAGTATTCCATTTAAACACAAGATGAAGCTTGCTTTAATAGCACCAAGTCTAACTCAGGCAGGAATTTAGGATACACAAATAGAATTTCAATTGAGTCTCGACAAATGAAATTTCACAACATATGTCAGAGATGGCAAATCAAATTGTGGACTGCAAGTGGAAGGAAAGTAGATTGCAAAAAATTTACTTGGATGTCTATTTCACTGGAAAAGGCAAACAAGCAAGAGTAGAACAAATGGTCTGCTCAGCAAAGAACAGAGGACATATATATATCTTTCTAGTATATTGCCAGTGCAGTTGTCCTGTCATGAGGAACCTCTGCCTTGGCATACCTCTCGACGGTGCAGTCTCTCCAAGGATTGTTTGTTAATGAAAAGATATTATGTGGAAAGGGGGCAGATAAAAGAGTTTGACATCCTGTATTTCTGTACTGATAAGGCTAATTAGGACAGGCGGGGACTAGAGTAATGAGGCGAGGAGCACTCTAGGCGCAGGATGAAACCTCCATCTAACACAGGTTGTTGGAGTTGCTGCTGCTCGAGTGTCGGCACATGATGAAATTTACGTCGGACATAGTAGACCGACTAAGAATCAAACCCAGGTTCTAAGAACTTAGTAAAGCAGTCAAGCTCGCTACCACTGAGCTGGAGAGAAATTCTTATTGAAGCAGAGATGTCGCATACAACTGGGCGGTTGTTCGCGAAGAGGAGGCTCATTGCTCGGACCACATGAGTAAATAGTAGTGGCTGCCACCTCTGTGGTGTGTTTTGCAAGCAACCAGTAAAGTAGCAGTTGGGGGGAAACAGCTGTTACTGTCAGGCTGCCTGTCAGTTGTGGCAATTCTGTCAGCTGTGGCAATTCCTTGGCACGAGACAGCTGGTCATTACTGTGCCGCTGTCATTATTCACCAGCTTAGGACATTAGCGACACTGAACACTACTGGGATACTGGCCTAATTCTTGGCAGTGGTAGATCTAGGGGGGAAAATGTCCCCCTATCCTTGTTCCAAAGGCATAAAGGGTCAAATTTAGTAAAAGGTGTAAACGCGACGGCCGCCAAACCCGAAACGCTCCCCCTCTAATCCCTTTACAACTGCATCTGGATCCGCCATGTGCATGCAGCGCTTGGCGAAATCCCGGTCCTAATTCTGAGAGTGATTGTGAGAAATAATTCTTAATGGTAATTCTCAGAGCCTGCTGTCAGTAACAAGGTGTTGGGGGCCACAGACTGGCCGTTAGCTGGCCATTCAATGACCCCCAATGGTCAGCCTGCTTGACACGCCTGTTGACCTCTGCCCGGTTCTGTCCAAGCCTAAGCCAGGCCAATCACCAAGCACCTTGCTGGCCATTTCTGAGACAGGTCGAGAGGTGATAAGAAGCAAAACAGCATTTTGTGGCAACTCTTGGGCTCTGCGCTACATAACTGGTTTGAAGCATATAAAATGAAACTTTTGCACTATATTTTGGTCTCTGTACTACATCACTGGTTGGGAGTCTACTATAAAATATAGCGTCTGCACTTTATTTAGGTATCCGTACTACATCACTGGTTGAGAGGCTACTTTATAATATAGCTTTTGCACTTTATTTTGGTCTCTGTACTACATCACTGGTTGGGAGTCTACTATAAAATATAGCGTCTGCACTTTATTTAGGTATCCGTACTACATCACTGGTTGAGAGGCTACTTTATAATATAGCTTTTGAACTTTATTTTGGAATCCGTACTACATCACCGGTTTAGAGGCTACCATAAAATATATAGTGTTTGCACTTTGTTTTGGTATCCGTACTACATCACTAGTTGAGAGGATCCTATAAAATATAGTGTTTGACTTTATTTTGTTATCCATACTAGATCATTGGTGGAGAGGCTACAATAAAATATAGCTTTTGCACTATATTTGGTCTCTACATTATGATACATCACTGCTTGAGAGGCTACTTTAAAATATAGCTTTCGCACCATATTTTTAGTCTGAGCCTTGAACTGTTGCAATCTTCTAAATGTACATGCATGAAATATAATGTCCTGCTCACAGTATATCTCATGTCATATTAATAAGGAACCATTAGATGCCCGCTTATAATATAAGCAACTATCGCGGATAAGAGTCCCTCCCGAGAATTCTGAAATGCTGACTTTGTTCTTTTTTGTTGCGGGTTACCTGAATTTATTCGTAGAAGACGTAATTTGTTATCAATTACAACGTTGGAGGAGATTACATTAGATTTGGATGTAATGAGATCAGTGGTAGGGATCACATCAGGCCAGATACAAGATGAGATACAACCAACTATGGGTGGATTAGTTGCCCGGACCAGTTGCCTGGACCAGTTGCCCAGACTAGTTGCCCGGACTAGTTGCCTGGACTACTGCAGGTCTAGGAGGTCTGGACATCAAGTAAAAATGAGCAGTAATGAGAAGAGGCTGTTGGTCCAGCTTGGCTGATAACAAGCTGATTAAAACAAACGAGGGGCCCAAGCCATTAGGGCTGGCCACGCATAGGGGATCTTCAGGCGGATTCGCAGCCCACAGATTGCAGTAAGTCGAGGCACAGACAGATAGCCGCATTGCTCATGCTTCGTTGCTCTACGCTGGTAAAAGCCATCTATAGAGAAAAGCAAGGCTAAATTGTTGCATATTAGCACCCATCAAAAAAAGTCACTGCTATATATGAAAGCGTCTGTCATCGGAAGACATTTTAAGTGGTAGGATGACAGGCGAAGTGGTAAAAAGCAGTTCTAAAACACACAATATAGCTTAAAATGTTCTTCAAATCCTCTGTTCTAAAGCCATCTCAGTATTTCAAGTAACCAACAGAAGAATAGACTATTTACTTACATTACATTTATACAAAACATAATGGCTACCTCACAAGAATGTGAAGCTAAACCAACACAAAATTACCACACACCCCAAAACCAAGACGCCGAAGATAATCTAGTTTCCTATTATTCCCATTTGTTATAGGTAGGATGAGCGATAAGATTTCATGTCCTGAATTTTGCACTAACTTGGCTTATAAGGGCAGGCAAGGACCACGATAATGAGGCAAGGACCACGATAATGAGGCAAGGACCACGATAATGAGGCAGGGACCACAAAAATGAGGCAAGGACCACGATACTGAGGCAAGGACCACAAAAAGGGGTAAGGACCACAATAATGAGGCAAGGACCACAATAATGAGGCAAGGACCACGATTATGAGGCAAGGTGCACTCTTTGGTGATGAAACTGCCGCCTGATATGGTTGCGCTGCTTGCGCAGGCCGGAGACCGAACACGAGTCCTGACCAGATTAGAAAATTAACACGCCACCACTGAGCCAGATATTTCTGAAGGTAGAATGGTCAAGAACCAACATCATATATATATACGAATCAAACCATGCAAGGAGGCTGCGTAAAGCTAAGCCTTAAGAAGACCTTATACTACAGTCGTATACCAGACAGCCAAAGATGAGAGCAAAAAGCTGTATATGTGGGCTGAATAAGTTGCTAGTGGCTCCAGGTGGACAGCCGACAGATGGAGGGAATTAGTCACAAGTCTATCTGCCACCACCACAACCTTAGAAGCAACCTCTCAGCTATGTCTGCTGCCCTCTGGTGTCTACTTCTGAGCTCCTAATATCGCTCACCTGCTAATGATAGCACATTGCAACTTGTGAATAACAGCCACTAATTTGTCAGAGGTATCCCAAGGCAGTTTTCCACTAAGCCAAGCACCACTCAGCAGCTCCCTGCTACAATTTTTATGTGTGTCAGTTACCTAATGGGTGTTATAACATTAAAACAATATTGAACTGACATATTTTAGAGATTTGGTATTTTGTTGGGTAGATGAATGAGAATGTGTGGCAAACTTTTTACCTTCAGCGAATGAAGTTCGAAGAAGGTATTGTAATCACTTGGGTAAAAATGCTGTCCGTCCGCCGGGCGGGCGGTCTGGCGGCGGGCGGTAAGATCGTTTCCGGCCCGGCACTCGGCCTCTATTGAATGTATGGGGATGAAATTTGGTACGCATCTAGCCTGTATGGTCTAGTTGTGCCTTTCGATGGTCTGATGAATAGATCTTAAATACTTTTTGAAATAATTAACAAAATATAAAAAAAAAATTTTTTTCGTTTCCGGGCCAAGGCTCGGTCACTATTGCATGTGCATGGATGAAATTTGGTACACACGTGGCCTATATGGTCTAGTTGTGTCTTTTGATGGTCTCATTGACAGATATTCTATACTTTCTGAAAAAATGAGAAAAGATATAAAAACGTATTTTTTTTGTTTTTTGGGGTAAGACTCGCTCACTATTGCATGTACATGGATAAACTTTGGTACACATATGGTCAATATGGTTTAGTTGTGCCTTGTGAAAGGTCTGATGGAAAATATAATATACTTTTCAAATATTGAAAAAAACATAAAAATTATTATTTTTGTTTCTGGCCCAACATCCGGTCACTATTCCATATACATGGATGAAGTTTGGTCCACATATGGCTTGTATGGTCTAGTTGTGCCTTTTCATGGTCTGACAGATGGCTATTCTATAGGTTTTGTAATATTGAGAAAAAAATATTTAAAAGAATTTTTTTTATATCGAAGCCAAAACTTCCCCACTATTGCATATTCAGTAATGCATTTTTCTAAACAAATCACCTATGCAATTAATTTAGCAGTGCTTTTTGATGCGTATAACACTTTATGAATCATTGGAAAAATAGAGATAATGGAAGGCCACTACTCGACCGCTATTGCATACCTATAAGCAATTTCGTAAACGCACCAATTTTATGATATTATTGTAATCTTCTAAAGGTGTTATTCGCTGAAGGTTTGCTGCTGCGCAGCCTATGTTTTATTTTACCAACTGCACAGTGCTGTCTTGTGAAACAAAGATATTACATTAACGCTATGAAAGATGACTAACTCAAGGCAAAGGGCTATCATTTGCAGGTACTACGCAAGCAACAACTCAAATTTGTCAGCAGAACCAAGAATGTCAGAGATCAGAAGCTTGAGGATCTACAGTGCACAACTGACAAATATTATGTCTACTGGTTCTTGGTTTTTGCAGGCAGGAAAGGACAAGCGATCCTCGCTACTTTACTGTAAAATTTTAAATTTGAGTCAGCTTAAATGATTGAGTGAGATGTTGCACAATTCCTTTGAGCTAACATATAGCTTGTTGTTTTCAGCTAGGATAATTTGTCCATTGTCATGATTTCTAAAACAACAAGCTATGTCAGCTCAAAAGAACTGTGCAACCATCTCAGTCAAACTTATTCACTCAAGCCAACTAAAAATTCAAATTTTACGATGTAACAGGTCCTTTCTTCTGTATTTTAGACAGTGGTAAATGTCCTTTGGAGACATGTCACATGTGACCTCACTATTGAATGGCATGACTTTTTCACTAACTTGTTCTGATAACATGCAAGTACAGGGATATGCCCTCAAACTGAGAAATTTTGTGTATTTTGGCAATCACTCATGTTTCCTTGGCTGCAAGCCTGCAACTCTTCATTACAGGAGGAGTTCTGCAAAGTACAAATGTTGTGCCGCAAGTTGACTGATGGCTTTACAAAGTTTCCTCCTAATTTGTCAGCGCAACCATTTGCCACCCGGGCTCACCCTTTTTCTTTCGCTGTGTGGTCTCAAAGCTTCGGCGTAACAAATAAAGCTGTTCGCTTGTCATGTCCGTTTTCACGGCAGGACAAGAATGGCTTTAGTGCCAAGCATTAACTGAACTCATTTACAATACTTACAATCATAAAAGTATTGTTCAGAAGACAAAATGGTTACTTAGTATGAGGGCAGAGAGTTTCTACAATTTGTAACAATACTCGTAAGCTATCATAAAATCATTCTTATTTTTTTCTGGTGCACATTTACGTTATTGTTATCATAAAATACTGTCTTGTACATGTACTAAAAATCTTGTCTTCCGTTTATAGAATTTGCAACTTGATAAACTTGAATGAAGACGCTATACTTTTGCTAAAAATATTGCAGAATAAGCCATAAGAAACATCTGCAATGCATCTGAGCCAATGTAAGCCATACAAGTCTTATCCTCTCCAGAGAGAAGTTGGAATACTAAAACTAAATGTGGATTGTGGAAATAACATTAATTGGCTTATATCCAGGGCTGTATTCAATAAAACTAAATAAGTTTTCACTGGTGACTTTCAGCAATATATTGTTTTGGCTTCTTTGACCCATATTCAAATATTATTCATGAATATCCATGAAAAGGTAAGAGCATTGACATTAAACAACAATCTTTGTTTATAAATATAAATTTAGACCTACGCTCCTATCCTATTTAAATTATTGGTATAAAAAGGGTCAGCCATTAATCTTAGCATTCTCACAGGTTTCATCAAATATTGTTACTTTGTTATCCTGTCCCTGGGGTTGTCAAGCCATTTCATTAAATCTTGTAAATATCACGTCATTCCAATTATTTTAAGAAAATTGCCCATTTCCAATATCTTCTCGGTTTGGAGAGTTTCAATGAACATTTCAAATGTCAACACCAAATCAGCCAGGGGAGCAAACATTACAATCAGCCATTACAATTAGCCATTGCAAAGACAATGCTAAAATAAATCCATAGAAAGACCGACAAGGACATGGGTGTTGGTGTCAGTGAAATCATGTGACCTACACCAGATTGTCTTATATAGAACATTGTACATATATATAGGCTTTTATTGTTTATAGCATCATGAAGTCATAAACTGCTTCGTGTAACTTAAGCTATCTTGCTTGAATGCTTAAATCAGCAGCTTGCAAATTAATGAGACGAACCAAACAGACTTTGCAATCATCATTGAAAGACTCGAGCGAGTTGATCTCTCAAAATTTATTGCTGCATGTGGCTTCTCTTTTGTTCCAGACATCATACACCAATGAATCCATGAAAGGCATGTTCAGAAAGAAGAACTGAGCCACCAGATGGCATCCGCAGCCACTGTCTGCTACATAACCGCCTAGTGGTTGATATATTTCTATCATTCTGTCAGAAATAACAGTCCTGTACAGACCAAATAAAATAAATACTGTCGCTGCACCTGGTGCTTTGCCATCTTCGGTGTCTCTTGCTGGCACTTTGATTAATCCTTATACATCTTTCTCAAGCAGCTTACACATATTCCTTAGCAGAGAACACATGGCAGTTTCATGATTTACCGAGCATTTCCACGAGGCGGGCCTCAGCATATGGCATGTGCTGCCACCTAGCTGCACACAACAACTGACACCTCTGTGCCTTTCATTTACAGACATTTGTTCAGCACAGCACCATAATTCAGAGAGGATTCTCAATTTCACACCGCTATGCAAAAATGACAAGAGTATCAGTAAGCATTTGAGACTCAAAAACTTTTGAGCATAAGTTATAACACTTGCTAAATTTGTTTGCAACTCCAAGTAAAAGTAGGTAAATTGCAGCAAACACATGTTTATTTGTCACCACTTGATGAATTTGTTGCAATGAGAGCTTCAGATTTCCATATTATTAATATTTATATATAAAATGCAGTTGCCAGAAAACAAAGGGTAAGCAGCCTACACTGTAACTTCGCATCTTCCAGCACTCCTGTACCGGTACCTCGCGGGTCATGATTGGATGAGCATTGCTGCAGATTATACATTACCTACACTGCATTGCCAGTGCATTGGCCCGCACAACTGAAGTAAGTGCAGGCATTGAAGATGACACAAATAATACTGACATGATGACATCAAAGTTCTACAATAGAATTGTACATTCTGTGGCATCACACCACTATAATTATTCCCTAGATCCATAATCCTTTCTAATTGCATCAATATGTTCGGTCTTCTGTTACTATGTGTTGGAACGTAGCAGACAACCCATGGCAGATTCATGAAATTCTGAACATTTCCACTAGGCGGACCTCAGCATACAAGCTATAGCATGTGCCTCCACCTGGCCACACCCAGTAACTGTCTGATAAATCTGTTTGGAACTGTTCCTGGCTCTCAGGCAGCAGTTTTACGTTTTAAGAAAAGGTAATTTAAGAGAATAAAATACACTAGGCCATAACAGTACAGCGAATGTACATTACCATAAGAAGTAACTTGTAGATTCTTCATTTTCACAGATTTCAACCAACCAAGGCCACCTTACAATGGATCACCCACCTGCAAAATAATAAAACATTATATTACATAACAGACAATCTGTCAGACATTATTGACAAATGACACAGTGACGACATCAAGTTTCGCGGCATCCTTCAAATATTTGTTAACTTCATTTTCCATTTTTGACGAGTGCTACGAGAATGTTTGTCCGCTTTCCCACAAATCTACACACGGTACAAATTACCTAAAAGCGGCTCAAATTGGCTGCTCTTAGTTATTCATAGCTTGTCTTATCCATACCTATCCTAATCCATCCACTTTTTGCTGCTGACTAGTGATAGATAGCGACAGGTGCAGCTAGTTTCTTCATATGGCTATAGTAGTATGTATAGACATTAGACAGCTACGACTACATTTTAAGGGACAAGTAACTTTTAGAAAATTTTAACAAAGCAAGAATTTTCTAACTAGTTTAATTATATGCCCTGACATTGGCAACTTCAGCATCCCAACACTCCAGGCAACAGTGGACATGTCAAATGACAGCCGGGACATGACAACCCAACAGTAACATCGACACAAAAGTCAGCTAAATGGCACAGATCTGTCAAGTGTCGTGTCAGGTGTCAGCTGTGGGGTGTTTTTCTTGTTGTGGTTGGTGGTGGCAAGACTAACAACTAGACTGCCCTTGTTCCTGTCAGCAGTGGTTAGTCCTTCACTATTGTCTAGTTCTGATTCTTCTGTATCTGGTATCAGATCACGCTGATACGTAAATATTCAAACTCCAAGAAATTAGTTAATAGACTAAGTGTATAATTCTAATATATACTTCAATTCATAAAAAGAGAAGTGATTATTTGATGGGCTGACAATCCATCATAATGAACGCCAATGAAGAAATGACTTTTAAACTTAAAAATATAAACTTAAAGTAACATAGTAAGTGCAGCCAGGAACTCTTTCTAGGAAGTCTCATTCAGAAGGAAAATAAACATTTTAACACTATTCACAATATTATGTCAGAAATGCAGTCAACAGAGGGCTATTGCAGACTTGTCTGCATGGATACAATTACAGATAAACACATCAACAGGATAACCCACTTCCTCAATTTACATGACTAATATTAAAAAATACGGAGAGTTTTTATTAAGTTGGAAAAGAAAGTCTTGTTTTGAAATATATATCAAAGCTCGAGGAAAATATGGCTGAATTGTCAACATCAAAGAAAGGAAAAGGAAGAAAAACACCAAAGCAGTCTGAGAGTTTCCTTAAATACTCCTTGACACAAAGGTTATTTGGAGAGATAAGAGTTTAAAGGAGCAGGAAATTCCTCCATCCTTATCTCTAACTGGAATGCTTATCTTGCTCTGCAGACCTTTTAAAGAAATAAGACTCCGTCAGACAGCTTCGGCAACCAGCTCCCAGACCCCCTTCAGAAAAGAATTCTGTTTCTGCATTATGAAAATACAGAAAATAATGATTTATTTTCTCCAGTACAAACAAGCAAGCTAAGTTTAAGTACCATCATGACCAATAATTTGGCACTGTCCTGAATACTTTGGAATCTAGTAACACCTGAGATCACCATGCTATAGTATATGGAAAGATTTATAATTGTTGGAATCCATTACCAAGAACCATAATACTGTCATATTCAGTCCTGAAAAGATTTGGTACCATCCTAAAGGCAATCATTTAGTACCATAATCAAAGTCCAAAACTAGTAAAAGAATTATTTTTTATCATCCTAAAATCAAACACTACCAAAAAAGCAATACTCTTCCATGCAAAAAGCAGAGACTTGCCACAATCCAATAATATAACTTGTTGCAATGGTTTGGTATCATCCTAAAAAAATTTTGGTACGGTACCATCCCAAATGCAATAATTTGGTATCATTGTTAAAGCATTACTTTGGAACCAGAAATTTCAGTACCACCTTCAAAGCAATAATTTGCTACCATCCTAAAAGCAATAACTTGGTACCGTCCTAGAAGCAATAACATGCCATGGTATCCTGAAAGCAGTAACTTGGAACCATCCTCAATGCAATTTTAGTACCACCCTAAAACCAATTATTTTATTACCATCCCAAAGCAATAATTTGTCAACATCCTGAAAGCAATGATTTGTTATCCTAATAGGAATGATTTGTTATCCTAATAGCAATGATTTGTTATCCTAATAGCAATGATTTGTTATCCTAATAGGAATGATTTCTATCACCCTAAAAGTTGTACAACATAATAACATAATTATATATAACTTGGTACCATTTTCACATATCGAAAAGAAATTTGTTATTTTGAAAGATATCAATAAAATCACAAGACAACACTTTGCTCCTAAATTCATCTAAACCTAGCAATCAATGAATTCAATTAAGAAGAGAGGAAAAGACACAACAACAACTTAATTAGACCAAAGATGCTACTTCTTCATGTACAACAACTTATTATAAAGCAGTAGGCAATGAGTGAAGTAAATGTCCCAAGGGTAATAACTGGGAGAATAGCAGAGAGAGAGAGAGAGTTTAAAGAGACAGATCTATCAAATCAGAGACATGGCAATACCTGATGAATCTGATACAGTTCCAACTTATCAAGTAAGGTAAATATAACAGAAACAGTTCCAGGATGAGCTCTTTTCGTGCAGTGAGTAATTAAGCCCATCTTGTTAATTACACATTTCTCTAGCGTAAAAGCAAAAGAAACAGGAATCCACCAAAACAATGCATGAGCTAATGAAACGAAAAGAGGTGATGCATTAAACCAGCCAATTTAGGATGTTTTGGAGAAGCCAAGAAAACAAGACATGCCATTGAGGAAAGCTGCACACCAAATGCAATGATCTTATTGGCCTTGGTGTTTTTTTGTTTTTTTTGCTCTCTGCTGAGTCTGCATATCTTCAAGGTCAAACTTATGCAGAAGAAAATAACCCTTTGAAAATGGACTGTGAGGATAGGGGCAGAGTGGCAATGATCATGCAATACAAGGAACTGGTGATTATACTTGATAAACGAAGATAACAATTTAGAGTCCATATAATACATATAATTTATAAACTCAACTATCCCTATTCGTTGGTAATGAAATTACATATCTGCTCCTGGCTAATGAAGATGATAATTGGTGACAATTCAGTGACTTGTGATGATTTGTGGATGATGATGATGACAACACACTATTTTACACATCTTGAAAAAAGCATCAGTGTAAAAAATGAACAAAGAAACAACAGGTCTGTTATTTGAAATTATAAGCTGCACAAGAGCATTCTGGAGACAGGTTGACCACAATTGTCTTTGCACAGAACCACACACCCAAAAAGTTTTTTTTAAATGTTCAACAAAGCAGCGCTCTGAATACATTCTCTTAAATCTATGCGAACACACTGTAAAATCAATCAGTACACAGGCAGTTTTGGATCTTTTTCTTCTGAGAACTCTTCATTCTACAATGTCTACATGCATCAATTATCACGAAGACAACCATCATCCAAATTAAGCCTGCTTCCAAAAAATCACGAAAAAATTGGAGCTGGCAGCATAATTGCTTATCTTCAGCAACAATTAATAAGGATGATTCAGGAGAAATCTCTTCATTATCTTGATATGGTCTGAGGGACAAAAATGTTTCTAATGGTAATGCTATCGATTCATGATGAAATTAAGCCCCCATACCTCACAGATGTGAGCAAAAAACCAGTTGATAGCCTTTTGTGTCTCCAGGCAACAATTAATTTTCCAGGCACCTGCCACTTCCGGAAGAAAGAATCACAGCGGAAACTGATCAGTCAAAAGAGATCTTTCCTCACAACTCTGCTATCTCCCTGAAGAGCCATCCATCATTTCTGATTTACAACCATAAAAAGATTAAAATATGACTGTTGAGGCATACTAAGATAATCCACATTCAGACTCCCATCGAACTGGGAAATCACGATTCCAAAGCCAGTCACACCTAAGCAATATTCCTTTCATGGGAATATTGAAGGAAAGCTTAGAACTCAATGTTGAAATATGCCTCTTATACCCCTCTCATACCCCTCTTATACCCCTCTTGTTGGTACAACGTAATAAGAACCTAACTGTTAGAAAATCAGTGCAAGAACTATGGCGTCGAAAAAGGGAGTATCTTGAAGTACAACAAATCTGTGGCTGTAAACTTCATAACAGATCAAAAAGCCCAGAAAGAATCACATCTTCAGCAAAACAGCTTATTTTCCAGTAAATTATCATTCACAACATTTCTTCATTAGCTGAAGCCTTTTGCACGGCACCTCTAACGAGTCTTGCAAAATGTTCGCAGCAATCTCTGTTATTCAGAGAACTTTTTTTACCTTTTAATTCCAGTTATGCTCACACAGCAGTGGCCCAATGCCTTTCACTACGTCTTACTACATTTTAATTGTCTCCGGACACACATGTGAACTGCTCATGAGGAAACGACAATATTTTCCTGTCAAGTTCTTGATCTGCACAGTAGAGAGAAAAGGCTGAGCACTTAAAACTCATTTGAAAACAGAGAAAGCTATCTTTTAAGAAACTGAAGTCTTCACTTACCACCCTTTCACAAACTGATTACTGTAAACCTGTCACTTGGTTACTGAGACCTAGAAATCAATAAATCCATGATTTTTTTTTCAGAAATGCCTGGTAAAATTTTCATCATATGAATCTCTATTTCAGCTGGACCTGACATTAACTGAATATCAGAAAATACTATTTGATTGAAAGATGCTTCCAGGAATGATTCATCTAATGACATGATAATAACTATGACATGATAATAATTCTGTCTTGATAAATGATTGGTAAACATTGCCAGACATCAGGCTTAAATGTTACCCACAGGGGGCTCAATGGGCACAAATTGAAGTAACCACTACTATAGAACTATAAGTTCAACAGTGTATCAGTGAAGCTCCTGTGATGTTACCGTCCATATCTACCAATAGTTTTCTCTTTTCTCTCCGCACACAAAAATCAAATGCCTATCATTATAAACTCTGCAAACCAAAAACTGAATACATCGATGAAAGTTGAACTGGGACCTTTTAATGGAACAACACTCAATCTGAGTGACCACCCAGGTCCCAGAATCAAGACGATGCAGGAAGTTAATCAATCAGCTTCTGCCACCTTGAATAAGCAACTAGCTTCCCTGTACTAAATGAGGCGAATTGGTCTGTAATTGACACCAACACACCAACATGCTTGAATCTTCTCTTCCCTCTGCAAACTGCATGCCAATGTGCTTTATGTAGTATTGCCTGACAAGACACTTTTCATGTGATCACACAAGATAAAAAGGCAGGTCTGGCAGGACATTTTGTTTCGCATACATGTATCTTTGCTTTTTTTTTTTTGAGGAAAAAATCTTGATGTGGGTGATCAGCATACCCGTGTGAATAAATACATGGGTTCTTGCCATTAAGCAACATAAGCACATATAGTCATGTAAATGTTGACAAACGGGAATTGGGTGTTTTAAAATATTTGGATAAACTCAGTTTGGACACATTGAACTGACAAGAAGAGTGCTGCCAATGTCTCCTTGTGACCGTTTTCGCGTTCCATTGTTTGTTGTTTCTGAGACTGAAGCAAATTGTGCTTGTAATTTGTTTGTGAGCCTCAAATTGTTCTGATGTGAAGAGCATCTGATAGACAAGCCATCCCCACAGAACCTGCAACAATCTTTATTTGGGACAATGGAGGCAGCACATTTGGCCCTGGAGATGCAGCGACAGTCCAATCTACAAACGACTCACAAAGAGGAACCATTTCCCCAACAAAAGAATGTCAATAAAAGCAAGTATCAAGGATCATTCCTCAACTTGATCTATCAGCAATGAACTAATTAAGTAAATACCAAATGGAACTTGGTGGTGCGGGACAGATGAGATAACAACTTCTACTTCCAAACATTGTAAGTCACGCCTGCTCCTAGTCAATTCATTTCGGCTCCAAAGGATTCCAATGGGCTCTGAGGGCCTCATGCATCTGCAATGTTGGTCCCAGTGCCATGATTTATCCTAAATCAACAATATGCCTAAATCTGCATCAGGAATTTAATCCAAGCTTGATGGATGCTATGCCCAAGAGATTTAACGCCCAATTTCATATCTGTTTCATAAACATGTTGCATTTGATGTGATGGCCAACAAATAGATTGTGGACTAACAGATCCCACTATCAGACCAGAACAGAAGCAGGAAATTGTAAAAAGCATCCTGGTCATACAACATATGCTAAATGCAAATTGATTCTCCATCTTGATACCATAATAAGAGACATGCATATAACTTGGTACCATTTCTGTGTATCAAGAAATATGTTATCTCAGAAAACATTGATAGCATCACAGCCAAGACAAACAGAGGTTTGATAAATCTGCTCCTGAATTCATCTAAACAGAGAAATCAAAGACTTAAAATAACAAAAGAGAAAGAAGAGACTACAGCTTGATAAGAACAACGAGGTATTTTTCATTGTATACAACAGCTTCTTATAAAGCATTATACAGCAATTGGTGTCCATCAATCTTGTCAGAGTAAATGGCAAAAAGACATTAACAGGGAGAATACCAGAAAGAGGGAGTTTAAAGAGATAGATCTATCAAGTAAGAGACATGATACAATTCCAATTCATCAAGTAAGGTAAATATAATAGAAACTGTGCCAGGATGAGCTGCTTTCGTGCAGTGAGTAATTAAGCCAGCTTTTTAATTACACATTTCTCTAGTGTAAAAGTAAAAGCAAAAGGAATAAAGCGAAACCAATACATGAGCTGATGAAACGAAAAGTGGTGATGCATTAAATCAGCCAATTTAGGATGTTTAAGAGCAGCCAAGAAAACAAGACACGCCATTGAAGAAAGCTGCACACTGAATGCAATGACCCCTCTAGCCTTGGTGTTGATAAAGCTTACAATTACATCTTGCAAAATGTAAGTTTATGAAACTGGAAGCTGTTCAAGATCTGGAGATGGAGCAACCAAAGTTGCTTTGATATGGAACAAGACACCTAAAACAATTTTTGTTAAATTTCCAATGAATAGGCACTCTAAATACATTCTCTTAAATATATTGTAATATACTGTCCGTCTTATCAGTACATTGGCAGTTACTGTTTCCTGCTCTACATCCATCAATAACCAAGACAACAGCAATCAGCCAAATTAAGTTGCTTCCAAAACATAACAGAATTGGAGCTGGATGCAAACCTGGCAGCATAATTGCTCATCTTCGGCAACAATTAATAAGGATGATTCAGGAGAAATCTCTTCATTATCTTGATATGGTCTGAGGGGCAAAAATGTTTCTAATGGTAATGCTATCGATTCATGATGAAATTAAGCCCCCATACCTCACGGACGTGAGCAAAAAACTGGTTGATAGCCTTTTGTGTCTCCAGGCAACAATTAATTTGCCAGGCACCTGCCACTTCCGGAAGAAAGAATCACAGCGGAAACTGATCAGTCAAAAGAGATCTTTCCTCACAACTCTGCTATCTCCCTGAAGAGCCATCCATCATTTCTGATTTACAACCATAAAAAGATTAAAATATGACTGCTGAGGCATACTAAAGTAATCCAAATTCAGACTCCCATCGAACTGGGAAATCACGATTCCAAAGCCAGTCACATCTAAGCAATATTTCTTTCATGGAAATATAGAACGAAAGCTAAGAAATCAGTGTTGAAAGAGAGTCAGAAATCAGGGCAAGAATTAAGGCATAGACAAAACATAGCATCTTATTTTCCAAAACCTGTCATAAATCAAACAAATTGGCGGCTGTAAACTTCATAACAGATCAAGAAGCCCAGAAAGTATCACATCTTCCACAAAACAGCTTATTTTCCATTAAATTATACACATTTCTTTTTCAGTTAAAGCCTTTGCTAAGCACCTAAGACAATTTTTTGGAAAAAAAGTTCTGTCTACCTTTCTCATTCAATTCCAGGTTGACTCATCCAGCAACATCCCATTGCCTTTCACTACCTCTAATTATATTTTTGTTGCCCTCAGACACACACTTGAATGGCGCATGAGCAATCTTTTGCAGTCAATTTCTTCATCTGCACGGTGGAGTGAGGAAGTCGCTACTAGTAAATCCATTTGATAATAAAGAAATATTTTTCAGGACACTAAAATTCCACATACAACCCTTTCTTAAACTGTTCAGTTGGTGAGCTGAAATGCAGAACTCCATAAATCCAAGATCGGCAAATTAATTTTTGATTAATTAACAAAATATTCATCCAATGAATTTGTTAAAACTCATTCCTCAAGGCTCCCTCTTGTTTGAGCAGGACCTGTCATTAGCTGAATATCGGAAATTAATATTTGATTGAATGATGTTTCCAGGAATGATTCATTTAATGCCATGAAAATAACTCAATTGAGAATTCTGTCTTCGAAACCTAGTTTCAATATTTAGTCAACAATCATTAAAATCTAGCAAGAAAATGGAAACTCTGCCTGAGGGTGTTTCAACAGGTTCAAGGATTCAATGAGTGCAATTCTCAATGCAGTGCTTGCAATTTGCAATGGTTATTGCACGGGCTGCTGCAGTGCAACATTGCTACAAATACAATGTTCTTGAACAAGATTCCATTTCATCTGCGTCATCAAATATTAATTTCGTAATTGTAGTGTAATGGGCCGTTCTAACGGCACGTTAGGGAGGACTTTCGGTGCCGGCGGAGCAGCTTCAGATGATTTCTAGGAAAAATTTGGCGCCATAAAATGATAATATAATTAATTAAGAAGTGATTAGAGCACGGCGGGGCATGATCACAGGTCTGCGGGCCAAGATCATAAGTCTGCGGGGCGACATCATATCCACTTGCGACTGCCAATCCCCAACAATATTCAAGCCTGGATCCTTTGGCTCAAACATACAGATACAGACAGAGCTGCAAAAACCGTTGGCGAGGCTGCAAAATCTGTCGGTGAGGTTGCAAAAACCGTCCTCATGACCATTTCCTTCCTCCATTGTTCGTCGTTTGAGTGACTGAAACTAATTGTGCTTGTAATTTGTTTGTGAGCTTGAAATTGTTCTGAACTTCTGACGTGAAGAGAATCTGATAGACAAGCAATCCTCATAAAATCTGCAATAATCTTCATTTGGGATGACGGAGGCAGCACGTGGGCCGTGGGGCCCTGGAGATACAGTGACAGCCCAATCAACAAACGACTCACAAAGAGGAACAATTGCCCGGACAAAAGAATGTCAATAAAAGCAAGTATGAAGCATCATTCCAAAATTTAGAGCGCATCAGCCATGCAAACTAATCAGGCAAACACCAAATGGGACTTAGTGGTGCGGGACAGATGAGGTAACAGCTTCTACCTCAAAACATTGCAAGTCACGACTGCTCCCAGTCAATTCGTTTCGGCTCCAAAGGATTCCAATATGCTCTAAGGGCCGCATGCATCTGCAATGTTGGTCCCAGTGCCATATGATTTATCCAAAACAAACAATCTACCTCAGGCTGTCGCAGGAATTTAATCGCAGCTTAATGGATGCTATATGCCCAAGAGATTTAACGCCCAATTTCATATCTGTTTCATAAACACGCTGTGTTTGATGTGGCGGCCTACAAATAGATTGTGAACTAACAGCCACTATTACACCAGGTTAGAAGCAGGAAATTTCAAGAAGTATCCTCATCAGCTCACTTGTGTTAAATGCAAATCTGCTCCCATCATCTCCTCATCAAACATTTGCACTCCTTTAATCCTTGTGCAGCCCAAGTGCCTCGATGTATGCCACTAATATTTACTAATTATTTAACCGGTGAGATATCATTTTGAAATTTCTTTGACAAAACTCATGTGGCAACATCTGGAAGAGAAGATCAGGATCAAAAGTGGGAATCATGACGGTAAAAACTTGCAGAGATGTGGCTGAATTCACTTCAGCAGAGCCTTCAGTGATTAAGTCAGACACGCCCACAGAGCTGACCAATGAACAGGCCTTCAAGCATGTTATGCAAATGAGGCTGATTTTGCTATTTCGCACATTTCCGACGACCATAAGGGTTACAGGTGTGAGTCTTATATGAGTAGATAAGTATCTTTGACACCTTTAAAATGATGTATAATACGTCTCTGAGGAGTTAATAATTGCTTCGCAAGTTGCCGTAAACTTTCAAAGTGGAGAGAAATACTGCACGCTGATTGGCTGTGCCGTTCAGACGCAAAATCTTATGATAATACGCAGGATGGAGAGATTCGTCTAGGGTAGATTCTCTTGGTGCCTGAACTTTGACCAACATCCTTCTGTCAAGACATCACCTAATTACAGAAGGACTTGCAAATTTTGTCAACATGTTCAGCAAGGGCACGAAGATCCCATGCGCTTGGTACTGGTAAGATAATATACTAAGAGAAGGTGCAACATGCCTCACACAATTCTCATTTGTGTACATTTGCTGCTTCCTGTTTAAATTTTACTGCTCTGTGATTGGTGCACACTTCACACCAGGTGACGTCACGACTGTCGTCACCGTAGCAACCTCTGACAGTTTGATCTGTGATGTCACAGAACAAGTTGTCCAGAATGCATTGCAGCAGGAAGACATTCTTCACAGAAAACACACTTCTGAGCGTTGCATCTCCTCCGTGAGCCAGGGGTGTACCGATCAAGCCATAAGCTTAATTGAACCCGATACCGATCCTGGCCTTAAGCTTCGGTGGCAACTGAATCAGTACCGACGTAAATGTACACACTGATGCCTTTCAATGTTTCTCATTCATTAGCACTAATTTTGCAGCTCAGAAGAAAACAATTTTCCGGGTTAAATCATATACCCCAAACATTGTGGTAGATATTGTTAAACAGCAATGAATAACACTGTGCAATAACTGTAACAACGAAAACTCTTTCACAGTTCATACAGAAGCACAGTTTATGAAGAAACACAAGTAACTTTAATGGGTAGAAAACTATGAATAACTGACTGGGAAGTCGTAAACAATTCATTTGGTCGGAACACATACATCAAATAAATTAAAGTTAGATATAAATTGTACCTCATAACCAATGCTTTCCTCGTCAGAAGACATCGCGTAATTAAATCCTGGTGAAGTTGTGATAAACTGGCAAAATGTGATAAACTGGTTCACCGATCTCCAAAAGTGTGACAAATTCGGAATATGACTTTGCAGTATCCAGCTCGCAGCCAATGCTATGATAGAATGAATATAAAACTGCAATGCAGAGGTGTTTCATTTGGAGACAAAACCAACAATGACAGCGACACTGTGACACAAACCACATCCCCAATTCCAACCAGGCCCTTTCCAAAGGTCCACATTGGTCCCAGTCAGGCCCTGCCATGTTGTCTGCCCCATGAGACCATAAGGTCCTAGGCTAGGGCACCCCACAGACACCCGGGAAAATATGGTTAACACCAATCATGATACAAAAACAGTAGCCCCTCTCATAATCAATGTCAATGTTTATATAATTTGCCACTAGCCCCTGAAACTGCCAGGCTGGCACGAATTGCAAAGCAACATCCATCATAAGCTGACGTGGAAAACAATTGCTAACCCCCACAGTCTGTTTTTATTGGCCGCCCCTTTGACACCGACACGGCCAGCCATATTAAAAAGCCCCCTGCTCCATTTCCCCGGCACCCCATCAATGTTTCCAATATGGCAGACAAACACTGCGAAGCACATTCTACTCCCAATACCATCAGAATAACTATTGTTCCACCACTACAGAGTAGAACCCTATGAAGAACATAACTGAGAATCCAATCACCCATTTCTAGTTTGCAATCTTCCAAGTGGATGTGTAAGTAAATTTAGGATTTTTGTATGAAGCCAAGAAAATCAAACAGTGCAAACAGCGGCAAAGAAGTGCATGATTAAGCTCTGTAGATTCTTCGTAGATCACTTTACACATCTGAGTAAACACGATAAGGGGCGCCAGTGTTGACACAAGATATTGAGGGCCCGCTAGAGAGGCAAGAAGAGAGGCGAGGCAATTGAGAAAGTGAGCATCTCAAGATGGCCTTATACCCGAGAGGCCAATTCCCTGCTTAGTTTACTGCTGTCTCAAAATACATCTCCTGATCACAGCCAACAAAGGCCCCTGATGTATCGTCATCTTAAGGATCCAAAAATAACTTACGCATCTCTTCAAAGGCTCCGTCTAACTCCTTAAACCAAGTTTGGTCTGATACATACCTGAAAGGGAAAAGAACATTGTTTTAATGACAAGCAAAGTTTTGAGCGACGCAAAGAACCTGCAAAGTTAATTCACAGCTCATTTAGTTTCTGGGCAGGCAAACAATGAAGTTGGTAACAAGCAACAGTAAGAACTTTCATTTCATAGGTATATAAAATGACATATGAAGAATCGCATCTAAGGAAATATGACCATGATAACCTTTGCTATGGAAAGTAATTGCGGACAGAGGAAGTGAGAGAGGAGCCAGTAAGATAAGAATAGGCTGTGGAAGAGGCAATTGCTGGAAGTAAGGGCAGAGGAATGAGACAATCAGACACCCCAGTCGTCAGTCAACATGCCCTTCGTAGACCCTGCCAACAGCCCCTCTCCTCATCCAATAGCAAAGCAGCCCCCAGTCACATGACTTTATTGTCATCAAGTGATCCTCGAACCCACTCGGCATTCGTTGCCTTGGCCACAATATTATTGACAGGCCAATGCTGCCCTCTGGCAATGTACCCTGACATATGACAAGCATTGTGGGTTTTTAATAAAGAATGAAAGGAGAGGTGGCAAAAAGATGCTCCCTGACGCAAAAAGGTGATGGACGTTTTGTAAGCAAGAAGAAATATAGTTAATATGACCTCCAAATTGGTCCTATTACGACTAGCCTGTCTACAAGTGGACTGCTCTTGCATTGCCACAGATCAGAACATATGCTGTCTTGTGTTGCCACCTAGTGATTAGTGTGCTATTCTGCGAGCTCCTGCGAGCGTCCACATACTTTCAACCAGAGGAACACACACAATTTTGTCTGGAAGACACCGGGGCTGTTTCTGAGTGTGCTGATGGCCTAGTGTACTTCCTTAGAGAACTTGATTGCCGAGTCCACCTCTGGTATACATCAATGTTGAATAGAAATTTTATGAATGTGCCATGAAATTGGGACTATTTCTTTGGAGCTCAATGCTGAATCATACAAAACTAACTTTTCTGACAGGTGGCAGCAGCATGCAGTTCTCATTTTCACCAGACTGACGACTAGCAATTCATAAGAATATTTCTTTTCAGTGTTCTATCCTAAACTGTCAGTAAAATACAAAAAAAAAAAATGTGTGCCAAGGTTCTTCAATGTAGCTTTAAATATTTGCTTCTTAGTTATAAATTTTCAATGAGATATTTTCAAGTTGAGGGGAGAAAAAGCTCACTGCATGGCTCATATTCGGGACAGAATATCCCTTATTTTTGTCTTCTGGGACTACTTAAAGTGCAAGATAACAATTATTTTGAATATTTCACAAGCATACAGAACTTGATCAATGCTAACCAATTCATGGAAAAATGAGGAATGTGAGCGGTCCAGAGCATCTCAACGATTTGCTAACCCTGTTCTTAGACCCTGATCTCTCGCCTTCAAAAGCCTTTCTGAACCCCTTTTACTGATAGAAGACGAACAATTTATCATTCGCTAAAGCTGGGACAGGTTGACAGAGCCAGACTCTTGGTGATATGCAGGTATCTAGCAGGAAGAGGTCTGAGGCAGACATCAGCTGATCACCCAGGGAAGAGGTTTAGTATAGGCATTAGAAGCACATAACATTGGGAAAAGCCATTCTTGCAAGTAATAGTAAATACATTGTAAAGCAAAAGAATAAGAAGTTACTTACCAAAAGCATGTCACAATGCATTCATACCAATTGTCCAACAAGGTTGTTGGAACAAATATTCCACAGATATAAACTAGGCATTTGTGCATGCAGAACACAAAAAAAAGTCAAAGGTTTATAATAAAAAAAACATGTTTAAGAAGAGGCTACCAAATTGTACCAATAACAGAAACAACGCAAGACAGCATCCATATTATGGAGCATTGTACAGATCTACACGTTGCACTCAGAGTTCCCCCATGGCCTAATTGGTAAGTACGCTTGTCAACTGACTTTGAGGGCGTGGGTTCAAACCTCACCCCGGGAACTCACTTTAGTCCGAGCCCATGGGACAATAAATGGAGGCGGGTTGTATCCAGTATTCTATGCTGGGGCAACTGAAAGACCCTGGGCATCCCTGAATTAATAGGGTATGTGCCAGACTCACAGTCTTCTCATCTCATCATCATACGGCGATCACCTGCCTCGATATAGCCCACTAAGGTGCTGCAGAGGCGTAAAACACAACAAACGCTGCACCCAGCAGTATCTCACAGGTGGTCACTGCAGAGGCAAACCCCCACAAAAGGTCGCAGAAGCAGGTGATTTACGAGAGAAAGCAGTTGGTTGGGCTTCACTGGGTGCAAAGGAGCACAGCAAAGCTGATGTACCATGAAATCCTACCTGAACATTGATCGAGAACTGTTGCTTCCTTCTCCACCAATAGCTGTACCAAAGCAACTGCATAAGCCAGAAAATAACTCTTTTTAAATCTTTTTTTTTCTCACATTGTTTTAAATCCTGAAAAAGTTATATCGCCTTGCAGAAGGGACCAGGGACATGCCTCCTGGAACTTTTTGAAACTCACACTCCAAATATGGCAACGGCAGCCGATTGAGCATTTCTTCATTCATCAAAAAACAATGCCCCTAAACAACCATATTTTTAACTGGAATGTACTATATTTATTTATTTAATGATATAAACGATACTTTGAATGAAAAATGCTAAACATTCTAAAGATTTTCCTTGAAAAATGGTTTCTGTCAAATTGCATGAAGTTGGTGTTCCACTGCTCCGGCTGCTGCTGCAGAATAACATCAATGCGGTGCCCCCCCCCCCATTCTGTAGACAAAATGCTTGGTAAAGAGAGGGTGTTTTGTGTCACCTCTGCTCTCATCAACCTCTTGCAGCAGCCCAGAATGCCTCCAGAATGCCACCCCAATCAGCCATGAAAATTCTAGGCCAAGCTTAGGAGGCAGAAATCTCCATGACTCATTCTACAATCACTAACAAGTTGCACACCACTATTAGAGGCCCACTGACCCTCATGTAATATACACTGAAAAGTTAGACAGGAAAGTCAGGCAGCCAGCAGAGTCACGGACTCCAGTCTCGTGATACATTACGTCATATTTATGTCATAGTATCGTCACGAGACTGGCGTCCGTGAGCAGAGTCTAGCCCATGTCAGCCCTCATCCAGAAGGCAACCAAAAGGCCAGCAAGTTTCAAGCTTTTTCTCATTAAGCCAAATTAGCCAAAGCAAGAGATATTGGCCACCCTGGTGTAACCAGTGACCCCTACTCTGGCTCACAAGCTCCTAGGTTGTTCCAGCTTCCTTCCTTCATTAAACTCTTGCATCCCGAGTGCATGTCGATCATATTTCATCCACCGATGATATGACATCAAACCAAGAAGTATCAGATCGGTACTCAGTATCGGCCGATACTGACAATGCATCTTCTCTGGTTGACCTTGGGTTTCAATTTCATCTGCTCCATGCTTGCTCAGGATAGCATTGGCTTCAGGCCTTTAGGCAATCACAACATTTAAAAGCTACAGATATACTTAGTTCCTCTGCCCTTTGCCAGGTCAGGTTCTGGGATTTCAACACTTTGTAATACACTAGACAATTTGTTATATTTTCTCTTGTAATTATATGTACATGTAATAGTGTAGTTTATCCTTGACACTTTCCTACTTCATAAGCAAATTAGAGTAAGCCAGACTTCCTCAGGGCATGTCTGTATTTTTAAAAGGGACACAGACAAGGCTGATGACCTTCGGTTTTTACACCAGAATGAACCATTGGATGTCCTGTCACAGAAAAACGGTCAGAGATGAGACAGAAGCGCAGAACACGAAAAAAGAGACGAGAGGCAATTCTAAAACATACATTATCAGAATGTAGTGGGGCAGAGGCAATGTCTATCAAATTCAGACAATCAGTATATCTACAGGGACACAAAACAGGAAGGTAATGTCTGTATTTCACTGAGACACTGAAGGCAAAGGTTCTTTCTGGTGACCCTGGGTTTTGCACCAAAAATGCTCAATTGGCTGTCCTATCAGAGATGAGACAGAAGAGTATAGACCAAGAAACGATGAGACGAGATGGCAATTCTGAAACATATATGTCCATATACTCAGAATGCAGTGGGGCAGTGGCTCTGTCTATTAAATTTAGGCAATTGGTATCTATCGGAGAGCATGAGGGCAGTACACAAGAAGGCAGGTTATGATATATGGTCTACAAAAACTCTACATGCCTTTGATGGTCCAAGCAAAGCCTTCTGCCTTTTCTGCTTTTCTTGAAGAGAGTCTGCAGCTGCAAAATAAAACCCCCATGGCTTGTGAAGAATTGGAAATCAGCTTTTAACATGCCATAGCTAAATCACCCATCTGAGCCATTCCCAGGAACTTGGGAAACCAGAATGGAGCCAAATTTATCTTAAACTGACTCACAAATGGCAAACAAACTTCTACAATTAGCAATAGTGGTCTTGGAAATTACATGCTGCAATATCCTTGCAAAATCCTAAAATTATAACATTTTTTTCCTGCAGCCCATGTATTTCAACCTGGTCTTGCTGCCCGAACCAATTTTTATCTGGCTGCACTGTTTGTGTGCATGCAACTGCTCAAACTGTAAGTATAGGTTATACAACGAATTTGAGGTGTATAACTAACATTTCAGGTGGCAACTGCTCAAACTGTAAGTATAGGTTATACAACGAATTTGAGGTGTATAACTAACATTTCAGGTGATTATTTAGCCCGAGGTTAATAACCCCTGAAATGTTAGTTATACACCGAAAATGAGTTGTATAAGCGACTTATACTCCATATATGACTCCTGACAGATTTTAAACTGAATTTTGTGGCTTTATTGTCATTTTTAGGTGCGTTGTTTGCAGAAAAAGCAGTACAAATGGCATCCGTCCGCGTCCCAATCACAGCAACGATGGTTCTTTTAGGTCGTTTGGGCTGAAATATCCGTTCAGGCCAAGAAATCCAGAAGATGCTGCTGAACGGATTTTCGGAAAAGGGGACAAAAACATTTTGGGAGGATGCAATGAAAAATGAATGTATGCCAGGACGTTGACAAGACACTCAAAACGTAGCCTCTGACACAGGACACCACGTCAACGTGGGAACCTTCAAAGCTGACGTGTGTCTTCGGAGACGTCTTGAAGAATGCCATGAAAGGAGTTGGCAGGGAGTGAAAGAATACTGACACAAGGGCCGGCTGTCAGGTGGCCAATCGTTGAAGGAAGGGGAAAAACACAAGAGGGCAGCTGGGTCAGTGACACGCAAGGTAAAGTCAGGGGCACAAAAAAAGGTCAATACGTCCAAACATTTTCCTATTGATGGATTGCCTCTAAAGCTAACACTGAAGGAGCTCTGGATAAAGGCGACAAAAATCAACTTTGACGGAATTTCTAAGATAAAAGAAAAAGACCAAATGTTGGCAATTCGCCTCCTTCAAATCAAAAGCAGGTTGTTGTATTTTTGTGTTACCTTTTGGAGAATGGTGTGGAAGCCCATGGTACTGTGGGCAGCAACCGTGGCCAACGGTGCTATGGTGCATGTTTGTCTCACAATTATAATGGAATTTTGTTAAAATAGCAAATAGTGCCAGTAAGAGCTTTCTGTGGTGATGGATGATTTCTGATTAAGGGGCCTCTCAATTAAGCGACATTTTTTTGTCTTTTGGAGGCTCACCAAGGGCTTTTAATAGTAATGTTGGTTTTTAGTTAATAAGCGCTCAAGTATATTACTGGTGAAATACAAAGTTCTGAAGTTCTGTCAGGCTATATTTTACTCTCAAGTATCTTATGAGATAATAACAATAAATCATACTTAATTTTAACAGTGTAATATGTTTCGGGATATTGCATTTTCCATCACAATTGACATAGTTATATCTTGGTCCTTCCTTGTTGCAAACTAACCGCAGACTTATGATAAAGACATGGCTGCAGTGAATAACTAGTTTCCATGGAAGTAGACACTAATGCCCAGTTCTCACGGCACGTTACGGAGAATTTTTTATCCCTGAGGGATAGCTTGAGATGAATTCTAGGAAAAAAATGACCAACCCGGCGACACACAAAGTTTATAAAACGATTATATAATTAACTAGATGGGGCATATTAAAATATGCAAGACTGGCAGGGTGTTTGCTGACAGCGTGTTTGTGTTCCAGAGAGATCCATGACTATTACAGGAGAAGCAGTGTTACCGCCATGTTGGAGATACTAAATTGCACACCCTTGAGATACGAAGAAAAATTGACAAAGCCATTATTGTATAAGATCCTGATGGCTTAGTGGCAGTACCAATTGATCAAATGCATTTGTCAACTGCATCCATACGAGGACATTGCCACAGACTAGGCATCCCTCATACGAGAATGCAATTACTCCAATCTAAGAATATCCAGCTCCAATACTTGTACTTTGCGGACACCATAAGAATATGAATTGATTTCCGCAATAAAGTACTGGTTGGGGAAAATCTAGATATTTGCAAAGCAGCAACTAGAACAGAGTGCATGAGATGCACAAACGTAGCTCTGCTACCAGTGTACGACATCGCATTAAAATACTGTGCAACCACTTGAAGGCTTGCTTGAAGACAGAATACACCCATCAGTATACACCCATCGATACACACTCATCAATAGAAACCCATCATCGGTAGGTACAACTCGGTAGACACCCATCGGTCAGTAGACACCCACCGGTCAGCGAACACCCAACGGTTGGCATACACTCATCAGTCAGTATACAGCCTTTGGAATGTATTCATCCATTGGTAAGCACTATTATTATTAACACATACACCCTTTGGTACATGTACACCCTTCGGTCCGTGTACACCCTTTAGTATATATACATCCTTTGGTACAGTATACACCCTTTGGGAATATATACACACATTGGTAAACATATACACCCATTGGCAAACACATACTCCCATTGATAAACATATACTCCCATTGATAAACATATACACCCATTGGTAAACATATACACCGATTGGTAAACCTTGCTGCCATTAGTAAACCTTACACCCATTGGAAACATTACACCCATTGGTAAACATACAACTGTAGGTAAACATTACACCCATTGGTCAACATTACACCAATTGGTCAACATTACACCCATTGGTCAACATTACACCCATTGGTAAACATTACATCCATTGGTAAACATACATACGCATACACCCTTTGGTAAATATACACCATTTGGTGCATATACACCCTTTGGTATGGTATACACCCTTTCGAAATGTATACAACCATTGGTAAACATATACACTTATTGCTAAACATATAAACCCACTGGCAAACATATA
The DNA here is from genome assembly GCA_026936325.1 of Platynereis dumerilii. NCBI lineage: Eukaryota > Metazoa > Annelida > Polychaeta > Phyllodocida > Nereididae > Platynereis > Platynereis dumerilii. The sequence goes on along the minus strand of JAPTHN010000023.1, from coordinate 2,720,559 downwards.
AACCCACTGGCAAACATATACACCCATTGTTGAATTTACACCCATTGTTGAATTTACACCCATTGTTGAATTTACACCCATTGTTGAATTTACACCCATTGGTATGTGAACATCCATTGGTAAACATTACATCCATTGGTAAACATTACAACCATTGGCAACCCCTGCCAACACTTGCACCCACTGCCAACACTTGCACCCCCTGCCAACACTTGCACCCCCTGCCAACACTTGCACCCCCTGCCAACACTTGCACCCCCTGCCAACACTTGCACCCCCTGCCAACACTTGCACCCCCTGCCAACACTTGCACCCCCTGCCAACACTTGCACCCCCTGCCAACACTTGAACCCACTGCCAACACTTGAACCCACTGCCAACACTTGAACCCACTGCCAACACTTGAACCCACTGCCAACACTTGAACCCACTGCCAACACTTGAACCCACTGACACTTGCACCCAGTGCCAACACTTGCACCCACTGCCAACACTTGAACCCACTGCCAACACTTGCATGCATACCAACACTTGCAACCAGTGCCAACACTTGCACCCACTGCCAACACTTGCACCCACTGCCAACACTTGCACCCACTGCCAACACTTGCACCCACTGCCAACACTTGCACCCCCTGCCAACACTTGCACCCACTGCCAACACTTGCACCCAATGCCTCCACTTGCACCCCGTGCCAACACTTGAACCTCTGCCAACACTTGAACCCCCTGTCAACACTTGCACCCACTGCCAACACTTGCACCCCTGCCAACACTTGCACCCCCTGCCAACACTTGCACCCACTGCCAACACTTGCACCCCCTGCCAACACTTGCACCCCCTGTCAACACTTGCACCCCCTGCCAACACTTGCACCCCCTGCCAACACTTGTACCCCCTGCCAACACTTGCACCCCCTGCCAACACTTGTGCCCCCTGCCAACACTTGCACCCCCTGCCAACACTTGCACCCCTGCCAACACTTGCACCCACTGCCAACACTTGAACCCACTGCCAACACTTGCACCCACTGCCAATAATTGAACCCACTGCCAACACTTGAACCCACTGCCAATACTTGAACCCCCTGCCAACACTTGAACCCTCTGCCAACACTTGAACCCACTGCCAACACTTGAACCCCCTGCCAACACTTGCACCCACTGCCAACACTTGCACCCACTGCCAACACTTGCACCCACTGCCAACACTTGCACCCACTGCCAACACTTGAACCTCTGCCAACACTTGAACCCCCTGCCAACACTTGCACCCACTGCCAACACTTGCACCCCTGCCAACACTTGCACCCCCTGCCAACACTTGCACCCACTGCCAACACTTGCACCCCCTGCCAACACTTGCACCCCCTGTCAACACTTGCATCCCTGCCAACACTTGCACCCCCTGCCAACACTTGTACCCCCTGCCAACACTTGCACCCCCTGCCAACACTTGTACCCCCTGCCAACACTTGCACCCCCTGCCAACACTTGCACCCCTGCCAACACTTGCACCCACTGCCAACACTTGAACCCACTGCCAACAATTGAACCCACTGCCAACACTTGAACCCACTGCCAACACTTGCACCCACTGCCAACACTTGAACCCCCTGCCAACACTTGAACCCCCTGCCAACACTTGAACCCACTGCCAACACTTGAACCCCCTGCCAACACTTGCACCCCTGCCAACACTTGCACCCACTGCCAACACTTGCACCCACTACCAACACTTGAACCCACTGCCAACACTTGAACCCACTGCCAACACTTGAACCCCCTGCCAACACTTGCACCCACTGCCAACACTTGCACCCACTGCCAACATTACACCATTCTTAGGGGTATCCCACCCTTAAGGGATACCCCCCTAGGGCTACCCCCAGGAGGCACCCTTTTCTATCTATCTTTCTATCTATCTATCTATCTATCTGTAACTCCCTTTGCCAGACTGGCCTGTCATACCAATTTTAAAAATATCAACTGCCCTAAGTGACTCAGATAAAAGTTCAGACACCTACCTGGGGAAGCCAAGATCAACAAGAGCTGTGCTACTCTTGTAGCAGAGCTAATTCTCTGAAAAGTCCACAAATGCAGGCCACATGCATGTCTGCTCAGCGCTTCACAATTTTCTCACTAGAGGTCCCTGCAGTAGCATGGCCAGGGTCAATCTCCCTCTGGTGGACATGGAAAAAAGTATCCAGGAACTCCCAGAATGCATTGGGCTACTGCTATTTTTTGCAGACGAATACAGTCGAAATTAACCAATGTAATAAAGTTATTTACTAAGGCTGTGAGCAATGAAATGCCTGGACATGTAGCAGGCCTGATGAGCATGGTTTAGTTGACTCAATCAACAGGTAAGCAAGGTGCAAATACGATGATTGCAGCCACTACTTGAGATCACTTGATGATCACTTGGCAGACGACAGCCATGTACGTACAATGATCCAGCTGGGGGACAGGATTCTGACAACCTCTAGGAGTTCTATAGACTGGCCTCCTGCCAGTCTAATTAAAAGCATATCACGGCGGGATAAGATCGTAAATCGGCGGGATAAGATCGTAAATCGGCGGAGACAAGATCATATCCCTGTGGGAAAGATCTAAATGCCTGTGGGGATGTCAAAAATCCTCGGCGGGATGTCAAAAACTGCCGGCGAGGCTGCAAATGTCCCGCAGGGAAAGTAAAAATATCCCGCAGGGGCAGGAGAGGTCCCCGCAGGGGCAGGAGAGGTCCCCTCAGGGGCAGGGGATGTCCTAATATCCCGCTGGAGATGTTTTTGAGTCGTTCTCACTGAAAAAACCCCCGACGGACATCCAAAAATCAAGAAAATGTTGGGCTCTGTTCCGGCGTCATGGAAAAAAAATTTCAACATGTTGAAACTTTTTTGACATCCACGGCGCAGTTATTCCATTTCTAGGAACCCCTGAGGGAAACAAAAAGTACCCCTGAGGGATGTGAAAAGTTGTCGGCGGGATCACCCAAATTCATCCAAATTACCAGGAAATACCATCCCGCCAACGCCTAAAGTGCTCCGTAACGTGCCGTGAGACTGTAGCATAAGTTAGTTTGCTTTCAGGGTGTTCTGTCACTGCTTTCAGAGGTTTAACTGAAGAGATGCCACAGCAGGTGATGCAGTGATGATGCACTAGGGAGCCAGGAGAAACATATTGGTCAGATCCTCCTGAGGACAACAATCAGGCCTGACAGGTCAGCAGACACCTGCCAATATGTTATCTCTCAAGGGACCACCATCCCATTTGATTGCCCTGATACTATTCCTATTAGGTATTACCATTTGCAGTTGGAAAATGCCTGGAACTACACCAAACCACCAAGCTCCAACTCTGTGCTATCCCAATGAGCTATCTTTGCATTGTGCCACTATTTCTCGAATCACCAGTCGCAACATTGCGTGTAAATTGGCAAACACTCACTGCCATATTGCAATAAGTCAATTATAAAATTAGCCTAAAAAGACAAAATATATGTCATTTCAAAACAGGAGTTCCATTGGAGCAGGAGCTCGCGGAATAGCACACTAACCACCAGGTAGCAACACAAGACAGCATATGTTTTGATCTGTGGCAATGCTAGAGCAGTCCACCTGTAGACAGCTGTAAAGCAGTCAGCAGATACCTCATTTCGGATCAAGTGAATTCTTGAATTTTTCTTGAAGAGGAAGTCTATCATGATACACAGGTCGCAGTTCCAACATTTCTAGGTGCAATTGTAAATTGTGGAAAAGAAAGAGCTCTGGGACAACAGGACTGAGCCAACAGGCACAATCCATACTTCAATCAAGTTAGGTTGTTCATATTGAATCCGATTCTCCTCAGATTCTGATTTTCCCACACTTCTTGGCTCAAGTCAAGATTAGTTGGCAAATGGCCAATGTTTAAGCCGGCAAAGTGAGAAGAGAAAACATTGAATCTGGAGCTTTATGTTGCAGACATCAATGAAGAAAGAAAAAATCCTAGTGCTACATAATTATCTATCTCACTGTCATCGATTCTTGTCCCAATCCTTCACGCTTGGAAGCTTTGTATTGCAGTTTGATTGGTAAAACACAGATATTAGTTATGATCAAGAAATGGCCATTTGATTTGTCATAACTGATTTTTAAATAAAAATCAGATGCATAATCCGTTCGTTTGCCAGTTACCAACAAGCAGAATTACTCTCCTTGAATCAAAATAACATTGAAAGTAGTAATGCCTTGCCAAATTCCAAACAGGGCAAGAAGTTACAAATTGGTCAAGAGCATCTACTTTTAGGTTATTTGTGAACAAACCAATTGATCAAGACCAACAGGAACAAACGGGGTAATATACACACCAGGAAGGTTCGATTCACACTCGCACTTGTTACTTGTATTGATTTCTGCAACAAAGCTGATGCCTAAACTGCCTGCCTCTAGATAGTCTCCTGCTCCCTGAGCATAGCTTATTCATAGAGAGGGACTAGAAACCCCAGTGCTGTCAAATGCGTGTGATGGATTTATCAGAAGGCACACCCCAGGACCTTATCTGGCCATATTGGTGCCCTTGGGTCAGACTAAAATACAAGTAATCTCTTATTATTGAAATAAACAATAAATTTATCAAAATATACAATAAGAAAGGGATCTATATACAATGACTTTACATTGAATGTACGTATGACAGATTGACGGATGATTGGGGCTTTACGTGGACAGAAGGGGGATAATGCATACATTAAACAGGTTCAGCATTTCGAGATGGAGATAAGATCCTCTTAGATTTGATTGTTCATCGCTTTCTCTTTTTTGTATTGTCAAATATTGGTGCCAGTTGAATACAAGTAACTCGCTCTATTGTAACAGAACATAGCGAAAAGCAACACAGACAACCTAAAAGTAAAGTTTCCAACATCAAAGCATCAGCTAAGAACCAATGTTGTTCACACGAGAGTGCGGCCGCCACATTAGAGTGGAGACATCCAAGTCAAGTTTTAATGACACAGGGCCCCTCCCAAATGACAGCTTTCCCAGCACTGCCTGGCATTTTGCCACTTTCCCATCACTAAAACTTACAAAGTGCATTAGTGAACTTACACCAGGTGGTCTTTCACATACCTTACTCACTTGTGCTTTTATTTCGGCAGATGGCATTTTGCTGCAGAAATGACGTTATACTGAGAAGTCAATTTATGACAACCATAGCATGCACATCTTTACGCAAACTAAAATTGAATTCCCTCCGAAATCCCATTGCATTGATCTGACAAATTTCACTCTTGCCTTCAGAGGCAAACTCAAAAGCAAAATTTAGGAGCTGTTGATCTTGGACACAAGACCTATTAGTAGCCTTGCTATTACCCTCTCAGATACACACTTCACATAGTCATAAAAGAATAGCAATGTCGCAGTGCAGAAGAGGAAGTCACAATAGATTCCTTATCCAATATCCATTACTTAGTACAAAACACGTATTTTCATGATTTTCATCAAATACATCACACAATACATGTACATCATACATATTTAAGAATCTTAACTCCTCTTTAGAACAATAGTCCACTCCAAACTTGTTTACCTTCTACAGTATCTACACAGATGATGACACATATGCAAAACGGCTTAATACACACAGCATTTTTTTCCACAAGATAATGTGAAAACCTTGTCAGAAGACTCAAAGCCAAACTTAAACAACTTCTTAGCAAACCTGTTAAAATCCAAATACATTGGCAAACTACAAAAGTTAATTTCTTTACTAATGTAAAAGACCCAACACCTAAGGAGTATAGATCTTCGGTTGTATATAAATTTACTTACCTCATACACTCCTTGACCAACCTTTCATTCCACTTTACAATATGATTTTTTTAACATTACATTAATAGACAAAGCCTCTCATTGGTCCCTTTTATTGTATAAAGAAGCCCTTGCCATAAGACAAAATAACCCTCAGCTGAATCATGGCCTAAACCCTTACTGGACTGGGCTGTTCAAACTAAACAATCTCCCAGGACGATTATGACGTCACAAGCTATTGTTTAGGGACATAAATCGTCCCTCAGGCAGCTAGCTAGGGATGCCATAAATGTCCTTTCAGTCCAGTAAGGGTTTTAAAGCTTCTAGAGAATTCCAGTTATTTAGATAATTGCTAACATTGTTTAATTCTGTTCAATTTTGTTTCTCACCATTGCTTGATCTTTATGTTTAAATCTATGTTGATGTTGTTTTTCTCAGTTGTAATATTTATATTTCAATCTTTATGTTTTAATCTCCTCTTCTATTAGTCCATGTTATTCTCATTCTGATGATGGTCATTGTACATGTATGATCGAACATTAAATGAAAATGAAACTTTCACTATATGGAGTAATTTTCTTCGTAGTTAATGTGGTAGAAAATGAAGCAAACTAAGTGGAATGACATAGTTTGGCATGGGTTAACTTCATTCTGGCGAAAAAAATCCCAAGGTCTTCGGTGAAGATTTATTAGAAATGAGTGCAGTTGGTCTGAGTTAACCTTAACTAAAACACAAAACAAGCAGCGGATGGTTGCTGCACAGTGCCGCAGTGTGATTTATGAACGACATGCAAGCCACGGGAAAGCTGTGGGACAAGGCCAGTTTACTTAGCAGTCCTACAAGACTTCCTTCCCCCTTTATTACAGTTCCGCCTCTCAAGGCAGTCTCAAGTACTTATAAAGTTTTATCACAGGCTACTTTACCTATTAGACTTGACACCTTTATGACTCACAAAGTGTGTTTATATTTCTCGTCTTGACAGTTATCACTGCAACACACACTGCAAGCCAAGCAAGGAGTGCACTAGCTTCTTTTAGTGTCAGGATTTAGTGGATACAGGCACCGAATCAGTGTTTTTTAGTCACTCTTAGCACAAATACAAACAACATACCTGCTTCACTGCCCCTTGAATAGGAAGCCAAATGAGGAAGCCAAATGAGTGTCATTAAAGCCCTTGACATCATCAGAGTACACGAAACTCAACCATATACATACCTGCAAAGAGAGAGAAAAAACTGCGTCAGAACATGTTCAACAACTCGATCAAGGGCTTGCTGTCTTCAATGACAAAAAATAAAACAGTAAGACACAGGTTTTCTTTAGCAATCATGCGCCTCAGGCCGAAAAGATAATTGTTGATCCAAGAAAAATGAATAGTTTCAGACATGTACATTGTAACTGAGGCATGGCAGTGGAGACAAGAACACAGTAAATGGAAGAACAAGTGTATTGACCAGAAAAAATTGATACGACACAGGCAAAACAGATATTGAATACTGTAGAGGCCAGACAACTGAGGCGAGACAACTGAGGCCAGACAACTGAGGCCTGACTACTGACGCCAGACTACTGATGCCAGACTGATATAGATGCCAGACAAACAAATGCAAGGCAACAAATGCCAGACTATCCTCAGTCTCCTGCCATGTATGATTGCTGAGGTGACTGCAAAGGTAAGACTTCCGAAACTACAATATTTAGAGGAGACTGCTGAGAGAATCTGAGGAGATATCTGAGCCTGAAGCCAGATACTATCATACTGGATGGCATGACCTGCCTCCCCATCAGAATTACCAGGTAAGCATCTGGTCCACTGGGCTCAAGATAAAAGCTAGAAAAGTCTGACCCCTCTTCTCGTACAGCCCATAGTTAAAGCCCTGCCTGCTCCAATAATATACATTTTAGATGTCACCATATCCATTTTGACCAAATCAACTCTGGACACGATAAAACTAACATCTGGCTGCCACTATTCCATCCACTTTCTACACCAATCAAATCAGTCCAGATAAAAAATTATTCATATCATTATTATTTTCTTTCTACACGATGCTTTATTTCACCAATATTATTGAGGGACATTTTAGAAGCAGCCATCGCTTTCAAACTTGCTTATTGTCAATGATCCAAGCTGCTCTTTTAGCATAGTGACAAATTGTGCTGAAGGTTGCTCTTTAACAAAATGAGCACAGATTTCTGGTTTCTGCTTGAGCTGAGATGTTCCTAATTACAAGGGGCAAGACAATCATTTGGGTACAGCACCAGTTGCCTTCACCTCATAAATAGTCCTTGGCGGAAAGCGATTGGAGAGCAATGGAGCAGACAACTCAGTCTGCAGGGGAGGGGGGGGGGGGACAAGCTTCACCTTATAACTCTGAATGAATCTCACTTCTGGTTTTCATGACAATCAGCCAGTTGTACGAGACTCGGATGAAAACATTCAGTTTATCCATCATCCATCACTAGTAATTATTCAGTGGTATAAATCTGCTCTGATTCCAGCCACAGGCTCTTTACTTGTTTCATGCCATATCTTCATTAGCAGGTCTATTACAGGCCATTCAAGGTTGAGCTGGATTGTGATAGGGGTAATTAATATCAATGGGAACAGACAGCATGCATGGTAATCAATTTGTAGCCAATGATACACAATGCAAAGTACATGAACTAATTGTACTTGCACTCAATTCAGAGGAGAACTACTATTGGTGCTTTTAAGTAAAACAAAAGTAGTAGGTCAATTAAAATTTAGTTTCAGCTGTCTACCCAGGCCTATTCAATTGTACAAATCGATGTCATGCATAGAGTTTTGCCTCGACATGGGCAACGAGACATCATTGTATACATTGTAGCTGTGACTGCTGCTTTGATTATCATGGTCTGTAACAGTGTTATAACACACATGCAAGAAAGAGCTTTCATAAGTTTTATGTGTACATAAAGGTTGCACAATTGGCCATGTACTGAAACGGATTTGGCTAGAGAGTTAATGGCACAGACAGCCAAAGAGGATCACTAACAGACCTTTGTACAGTATATCTAATTCACAAGATCTCTCCTACAACAGCAAATGTGTGGCTGCTAACTCTTCGGGAATCACTTTTCCTCTTCTGTACAGCACCAATAACAGACTAGAACACAATTGAGCCCATATTCAGAAAGGTCCCTGAGCTTTCAGTGTTGCTTTTGCTGCATACAAAACACAAGGACCCTCGAGGATGACCAGGCCACATGTAGGAGCAGAGAGGACTATGAGGCACTTGAGCCACAATAGGCCAATGGGTTGCAACGCCCTACTGCATATTTCCATATTATTCCAACACAAGCTGTTATAGTTGCTGAAAGAGTGGTTGCTGTATTGCGTCTTCAGCTAATGACATATTTTCACTGATGCAGCGGTATTAGTGTGACCTTTTCTGCTAACAACATAGGTGAAGAACCATGAGCATCCTCTGAGGTCCTATTGCTGCATATTATCATGATGTTAGATACCCACATACCATATGTCAATAAGTGATAATGTGGAACATCTATCTGTGATGTCACAACTCTCCCACTTTTATTAGAGTTTCTCCAGACATTAACACCATCAATCAGAGGTGAGAGATAATAGAAATGCAAGTCAGGCAAAATAATTGTCGCAGAACCAAAACTCAGCATGCGGCAACTCAATAAAACCATGGCAGGTACCTGCAATGATAAAACCAAGCTGCAAAAAGCTTGTGATAGAAACGAATCCGTAGATTAAATATAATATGGGTTAGCTGCAATATAGCTTCATTATTTTGCAGTTTTTGCTTATGACATGCATCATACATACATGAATTTGGCAAACAATGCATACATGACAAAAAATGTAATTTATTCTGACCCAACCATATATCACTGACAAACATATTTATGCATATGCTATACATAATGACACTGACCTACTGATATGGAATGGAGACATTAACATGACAATGATGACATGTCATTTATCATTGATTGACCACATTTGCTTGACCTATTTGTAGCCATGAAACAATAACCAAGTTGAAATTGACATGACAATGTAATAACATGTCAATAACATGACCACTTTATCATAAGTGGAATTCACTGACTACACCTAATCCTGAGAAAACACAGACACATCCAAATAAAACTGACTTCAAACTGAGAAAGCAATTATCTGAAGACCTCGAGGCACACCAACGAGGCAGTATCAGGTAAAATGAAGAGACGATTAGTTCTGCAAACATCATCACCCTGAGCATTTAAGACAAATGAGGTTTAATCCTCTTAAAACCACAAGGCCCTTAAAAGGATCCAAAATCCAGGTGTTTGCAACATCTTAATTAAATTGGGATTCCACAAAAAGCTGCTTTATTGACAGCTTAGACATAAGCTTGTGTGGAGCTAATTAAGTTATGTGCCTTCAACAACCACATGTTGTTAAAAGAGATTCTGGATCATAGGTGACTGCTTGTTTGCCATAGTAGAACACCAGTGCAGATTGTATCAACACTTAACACAGGTTATATCCTAAAGTGGTCAACTCCTAGATCCTGTAACTAATTTTTTAAAAGGGAGACTGGGAAAATAACTTAGCCCTGTTTTAAGCTTTCCTCATGTTTGTAATGACACAATTATTTTCCTAGTAACCCTGTTTAAGGATAGGTTATTGGAGTTGACCAATTATGGATAACCCGTGTTAAGCATTCATACAATCTGGCACAGAAGAGAACAATATGACAGTCATTATGTGCTCATTCTAATCTGATAAACCAAACAAGTAATTTGCACAATCAATTTCCAAATCAGTATTCCCTCAAAATGCATCAACAAACTGCTAAGCGCGAACTTACATGTATACTGTCAATAATCACAGTAACTGGGCACTTCATGTCACTTACACAAAAGCTGAACTTTGCAGCATGAGCTACGAGTTTTATATCTCCAACGGACCTTACACAAGGGAGTGCTCGAAGGGTATTCAATGTGCTAACCAATATGCCACCCAAGTGTCAATACTGTGCCATCTGAGTGCCATTGACTGACAATGAAGACAAATGAGAGACAGGTGATTAGGTTAACATCAGATGTCCCCAGCAACTGGCTCATTTCTCACGAGACAGGCAATAAATCCTCAACAGCAACAGATACAAATCTCCTTACTATTTCTGGATGATTTCTTCCCAGGCATGATGTAACTGATTCTCAAGGACAGAATGAGATAACAGTATAACCTACACTTATTTTTGTGATAGAGGTTGGCGGATTTAAATCATGATTTATTTAAGTAAATCAATCTATTGTCAACCCTGTATTTTGCAGACTACAGAGGCCAGACTACTGATGCTAGATAGACTTTAGAAGCCAGACTCTCATAATTCTTCTGCAATGTCAAACTGCTGAGAAGACAGCGAAGGTAAGACTTCTGAAACAACAATATTTAACTTTAGGAGACTGTTGGGGCCAAAATCCAAGGAGACCATTTTCACATCTGCAAATGCAGTTTTATTGAATGCGGCTTGACCAGTGGCCTCCTTGGGTCACTCCAGCTGACTCTCAGAAGCGAAAGATGAGGTCTATCTTGTCCACAGGAAGGAGAATCAGGGGATATTTCTTAGCCAGTCTGGAGCCAGCTACGTCAGATGGCATGACCTGCCTCTCCAAAGACTCCCCAATCCCCAACTGCCTAATCAGGTCAGCATCTGTCTTATCAGGTCATCATCTGCTCCACTAGGCTCAAGATAAAAGCCAGAAAAGTGCGACTTCTCTTCTCATACAATCCATGGTTAAAACCCTGCCTTCTCAAACATTATTTATTGTAGATTTCACCACTCCCATTTGGACCAAATCAACTCAATAGATAAACCGCAGTATAAAGCTGCAACTAGTATGCCATCCATATATTTTTTAACAGATTCCTGAAAAAAATATTTATATCATTGTTTTTACCATCCGCATGATGGTTTTTTCCGTACCAATTGAGGAAATTTTTAGAAGCTGACATCCTTTTAAAACTTTTGATTGTTGACAATCTAAACTGCTCTTCTAGTAAATTTTGGTCAAGGTTTGTCCTTAACAAAATGAGCACTGAGTTCTGGTTTCTGCTTGAGCCGGGATGCTCCTAATTACAAGGGGCAAAACAATCAATTGGATACAACACTCGACGCCTTCACCTATAAATAGTCTGTGGTGTAAAGAGATTGAGGAGCAATGGAGCAGACAACTCAATCTGTGGGGGGAACAAACTTCACCTTGTAACTCTGAAACAGTCTCAATTCTGGTTTTCATGACAATCAGCCCGTTGTACGAGACTCGGATGAAAATATCCAATTTATCCATCATCCATCATTAGTAATTTTTCAGTGAATCTACTCTGATTCCAGCCACAGGCTCTTGTTTCATGCCATATCTCCATTAGCAGGTCTATTACAGGCCATTCAAGGTTGAGCTGGATTGTGATAGGGGTAATTAATATCAATGGGAACAGACAGCATGCACAGTAATCAATTTGTAGCCAATGATGCACAATGCAAAATACATGAACTAATTGTACTTGCACTAAATTCAGAGGACAAATACTACCCGGTGCTTTAAAAAAAAACAAAAGTAGTATGTATGTATGTATGTCAGTTAATTTAAGGGCTCCAGCGTGTCAATTAAAATCTAGTTTCAGCTGTCTATCCAGGCCTACTCAATGATACAAACCAATGGAATGCATAGATGTTTGCCTTAACATGGGAAAAGAGACATCAATGTACAGCTATGACTGCCGCTTTGATTATCATGGTCTGTTACACTATTTACAACAAAGAGCATTCATACATTTTTACGTGCATACATGTAATTGGCCATGTACTGAAACATATTCGGTTTGCAACATCATGACAAAGACAACTTAGGAGAACCACTAACAGACCTTTGTATAGTATATTTAATTCACAGACCCATTCCTAACTACAACATTGCAAATATGTGGCTGTTAACACTTTTGTGCAACACCAATAAGAGAGCACAATTGAGCGCATATTCAGAAAGGTCCCTGAGCTTTCAATGTTGCTTTTGCTGCATACAAAACAGACCATCTGTAGGAGCAGAGAGGACTGTGAAGCACTTGAGCCACGATAGCCTCAAGGGTTGCAATGCCCTCTTGCATATTTCCATATTCTTCCAACATAAGCTGTTATAGTAGCTGTAAGCGTGGCCCCTGTACTGTGTTTTTAGCTAACTATAATACAAGTCTCATGTATATTCAATGCAGACAAAGCCTTGGCAGGCCCTTATAGATATGATAATGGCATATTTTCATTGATGCAGCTTAACAGGGCTGACCTTGTCTGCTAACATCGTAAGTGAGGAATCCTCTAAGGTCCTGTTACTGCATATATGACGTTAGATACCCACACACTATACAACAATAAGCGATAATGTGGGACATCTATCCGTGATGTTGCAACTCTGGGCTTTTATTAGACATGAACACGTTCCAAAAGAATTGGATGATGATAAAAATTCAAGTCAGGCAAAAAAATTGTCGCAAAACCTGAACTCAGCATGCATGCGGCAGTAAGAGAGTAACTGATAAAACCAAGCTGCAAAAAGCTTGTGATAGAAACCAATCTGCAGTTTGCACATAATAGCTACATTATTTCGCTTATGACACGCACCATACCAACATGAAATTTGCCAAACATTGGCATACATGACAAATAATGTAATTTATTCTGACCCAACCTATATCACCGACAAACCGATAATGCATATAAAACATAGGCTGCGCAGCAGCAAACCTTCAGCGAATAACACCTTTAGAAGATTACAATAATATCATAAAATTGGTGTGTTTACGAAATTGCTTATAGGTATGCAATAGCGGTGGAGTAGTGGCCTTCAATTATCTCTATTTGCCCACTGCCCTGCCATATAACTCTGTTGAAATTTTCTGAAGTTTTTTCAATGATTCATAAAGTGTTATACGCATCAAAAAGCACTGCTACATTGTATAGGGCCTTGCATTACTGTATATGCAATTGTGGGCAAGTTTTGGCTCCGATATAAAAAAAATTATTTTAAACATTTTTTCTCAATATTACACAATAGAATAGCTATCTTTCAGACCATGAAAAGGCACAAATAGACCATATAAGCCACATGTGTACCAAACTTCATCCATATATATGGAATAATGACCGGATGTTGGGCCAGAAACAAAATAATAAATTTTTATTATTTTTTTTCAATATTTCAAAAAGTATATAATATTTTCCATCAGATCTTTCAAAAGGCACAACTGGACCATATTGACCATATGTGTACCAAACTCTATCCATGTACATGCAATAGTGACCGAGTGTTAGCCCAAATAACAAAAAACATATGTTTTTATATTTTTTCTCATTTTTTCAAAAAATATAGAATATCTGTCAATGAGACCATCAAAAGGCGCAACTAGACCATATAGGCTACATATGTACCAAATTTCATCCATGCACATGCAATAATGACCGAGCCTTGGCCCGGAAACGAAAAAAAAATTGTTTTATATTTTGTTAATTATTTCAAAAAGTATCTAAGATCTATTCATCAAACCATCAAAAGGCACAACTAGACCATACAGGCTAGATGTGTACCAAATTTCATCCACGTACATTCAATAGAGGCTGAGTGCTGGGCCGGAAACGATCTATCCGCCCGCCGCCCGACCGCCCGACCGCCCGCCCGCCCGCCCGCCCGCCCGGCGGACGGACAGCATTTTTACCCAAGTGATTACAATACCTTCTTCGAACTTCGTTCGCTGAAGGTAAAAATATGCTATACATAATGACACTGACCTACTGATATGGAATGGAGACATTAACATGACAATGATGACATGTCATTTATCATTGATTGACCACATTTGCTTGACCTATTTGTAGCCATGAAACAATAACCAAGTTGAAATTGACATGACAATGTAATAACATGTCAATAACATGACCACTTTATCATAAGTGGAATTCACTGACTACACCTAATCCTGAGAAAACACAGACACATCCAAATAAAACCAACTTCAAATTGAGGCAGTATCGGGTAAAATTAGGAGACGATTAGTTCTGCAAACATCATCATCCTGAGCATTTAATACAAATGATGTTTAATCCTCTTAAACCACAAGGCCCTTAAAAGGATCCAAAATCCATGTGTTTGCAACATCTTAATTAAATTGGGATTCCACAAAAAGCAGCCTTATCGACAGCTTAGACATAAGCTTGTGTGGAGCTAATTAAGTTATGTGCCTCCAACAACCACATGTTGCTAAAGAGATTCTGGATCATAGGTGTTTGCCTGTTTGGCATAGTGGAACACCAGAGGAGAACATTATTTTGCTCATTCTTATCTGATAAACCAAACAAGTAATTTGCACAATCAATTTCAAAATCAGCATTCTTTACACTCGCGGAATGCAAAAACATAATATTAAGTGTGAACAGTGTCCTTTTACTGCCAATAATCACATGTAGTAACTAGCCACTTCGTGTCACTTACAAAAAAGCTATACCTATGCAGTTTGTGCTACCAGTTTTGTATCTCAAATGCACATTAAATGAGGGAGTGCTCCAAGGGAATTCAATGTGCTAACCAATACATGTCACCCAAGTGCGAAGGTTGTGCCATCAAAGTGCCGCTGACTCACAATGTAGACAAATGAGAGACAGGTGATTAGGTTAACATCAGGTGTCCCCAGCAACTGGCCAATTTCTCACTAGACAGGCAATAAATGGGCAACAGATACAGGTCTCCTTACTACTTCTTGATGATTTCTTCCCGTTCATGTTGTAATATACCTTGTCTCTCAGGGACAGAATTAGATCTTAGAGAAACTGTATAATCTACACTTCTTGCATTCAGCCAGGGTTGGTGGATTTAAATCATGATTTAGTCTGTTAAATCGATCTATTTGATTTAAATAATGATTTAAATCTCTTGATTTGGAAAAAAAACTGTCAACCCCAAAAAGCAAGTCCTGTGAGAGTACACTCAATATACAGTATGGAGTAGAAACTAGAGATTGAGGGGCAGAGTAATTTACAGGCAGCAGGGGAAATGCACAACAGCGGTGACAAAGTGAGAGGATAACCTTTCATTTGGAGCCTGCAGTGTTGCTGTGACACACACAGTCCCAAAGTAACCTCTACCACCAAGGCTGCCTCATGCGCCAACTGATTTGCCACTGATCCCAATCACCCTCACACAGTCTCACCCAGGAATACAGAGATTGCCATTGATTCCTGAACCTTGTCACTGTGTGTGAAAGGGCAGCCAACTAATCCCAGATAGGCAGCTTAGTTGGAAGCAGCTTATTAACAGACCACACATGAAACTATTGCCAGGAGGCCTGCAAGTGGGCTGGAGTAAATTACTGCAACCATCTAATTACTCTGCAATCTGAAAATGCGATAATAAGTGGGAAGTACCACAGCTCTGTCACCATTTTGCAATTGCCGTTCCAGTGTGAACAGTACAGTAGTACCTGAACAACAAGACCCTGTTGTAAGACCAATTTGCCGTTTGTGACCGTCTTCCTCCTGCAGTATGTTTAGTGCATTTTGCACCCCGACGAGAGACTGCACCCAAATTAAGGACCGTTTCATGACAGCAGAAGGGGTGGTCTTATATTGCAGGAACCACTGTAGTCACATTGTCTACAGAAACATCACATTGGAAAGGAGAACAAACACATATTTGTTTTTGTCATACTCTTGAGCCTGTCTCATTTTACATAGGATGCATGAAGCTCTGCCTTTTCAGCCTTCTGCTTTTCCTCCGCAACGAGTAACATAGTCATCTTACAGAGGGTTAAATCTGCCTTTGGTGTTTGTGAATGTGTGATCTTAAAGGAGCACTGAGGTGCCCTCCAGCCTGCCCTTGACACAAACAAACATAAAAAGCTGCAGAAGTGCATTTGCTCTGCATATATATTGCTCTATCATTGTACATCAGGCAACAACCGTCCCCATCAGGACAGATACGGCTGATTCAAGCTCCCTAAATTGCTATCTAACTCATTCGGAGCTGATAGTCTTGACTCGTTCCGAGGACGACACTGCAGATAGCCAATAATAAAACTATCCTTGGGACTGTAGACCTTGATAAAAGAAAGGTCTTAAATCAAGGTTGTTATGTATATACTAGACCCAGTAGAGACCAGAAGAACCACTTACGGCTGACTGGATAGGAGTGAGCACAGACTGGGTGCAGAACATACACTTAGGAAATGGCACACTTTCCTTGATTTCTTGGCATAGGATGATGGAGTGGCCACCAAGTGAATCGGACAAATCTTAATGGAAATTCAAGTCTCGGATCCTCTAAGGCATTCTGCTAGCAAAGAAACTTTTTTCACAAGTTCACCGAACAAGGTACACTTAATTCGTAAAGGACTAGGGTGTAATTGAAACACCCCCAACCTCGCTTAAATCAAGTGCAACACAGGATTACTATGTTGCTCAATTTCATTCTGAACTGCCAGTCTTGTCTCCTATAAGCCTGACAAGAAACTTAAAGATAAGTTCTCTATCTTAATTCAGTGACTCACAATGCACTTAGCAACTAAAGGCAATTTAACTTGATTACTTCACGCTTACATTATGTCATAACCAATCTCATGATGGCTCTTCATCTGAAAACATAACAGAGGGAATGGCAACCCAGAACACTAAGGAATACAGACCTAAAAGTTATAAAATCAAGAGTTATGGTCACTATGACTAAAGGGACAGTGACAAAAATTTCAAAATTTTCCATGAATGAGGATAAAATGAAGAAGAATAGCATTTCAACAGAATACGTCCAGGTTGTCACATCAAGTTTCAATTTGCACATACAAAAAGCCATGGAGAGAAGACCCGGGGCAAAATTCACTTTACCAAATATAAACCTCAAGTACCAGTAACAGTAACATGAGCACATATTTCAAAAAGAAATTTCAAACGAAAGTCATTCTTGGTGCACGAAGACATCATAATTACAGATTGTGGCAGTTGTGGGCGCCAGGGGACAGGAAGAGCATTTAAGAAGTGATAATTGAAGCGGACACCTTTTCAATCCACCGCAACCCACTGAATTAAATGGTTGTTCGTTTTCCCACTCAAATTTGCCAGTTGCAAACAGAGATAGGATTCATCAGGGAGACGATCGATTCATGGAACTTGGCCAGTTCCAATTCGCAAGGATCGTTCCCTGCAATTAAAATTATTCGTTTTCATAAAAAAACTGCTTTAGGCTATCTCATCGCGGCATCGGAGCACCAAATGCAGCTAAATGCTGCCGAAGCCAAACTAACGTCACAATCAATTTGGAAGTTGTCAACAAGCTCCCCTAATAAATCATCGATAAGAATAAAACCAAAAATGCCACGTAATTGCACTTGCACCTTTTGAAAAGCTCTTGTCCGTGACATGAAACCTTTCGTTACTTCCCTTGTAACATCCATTCGTTCCAAAATCAAACACATTTTCATATTTGTGTCATTCTTCTATCACCCTATGTGGCTATCAGGTGACCATCTCAGGAGTTTGAGTCTGTTACTAGTGTATTTCCAGTTTTTGTCCACACTAAATGGAATCTGTGTCATCTGATTATTTGTCTGAATATAAATAAAGCGGTCTTGTCATGTCCTTACAAGTCAGTTGGTCTCTCTGTTAGCCTCGTTCAAGAAGTCTTCTTTCTTCTTAATTTAAATGCTCAATGAAGAATCAGACGGCCGTATCATGATATTTTACCTTATGATCCAAATCCACCAATCATAATCAAGCAGCTTGTAACATGATGTATCACATGACTAGCAATGGCCAATAAAATCTCTTTTTTGCTCAAAAAGGTGCCATTTTCTTGAGCTTTTTTCTGTGCAGAGCAATTGGACAAGGCAGGCACAAAACTCATTTACCCTCCATCCATCACTTAAAGTGAAATCCTCCAAAATCTTTTGAATCGCAGAATCTTTTTCTCATTTCTTTTTATCCATCACACAGTTGTAGCCCTAACCTATAGCTACACTGTAAAATTCTAAATTTTGAGTCAGCTTGAATCATTGAGTGAGACAGTTGCACAATTCCTTTGAGCTAACATCGCTTGTTGTATAGCTGTTTGTAGATTTGTGATCCAGACAGTTTCAAAACTAACTTTCAACTTAGCCGTGTGATGTCACTGGCTTAAAAATCTTTTGTTTGTGTCAGTTTATGGTCAATCAGCTGATTCAGTGCTTATCATATCAGGCAGCATTGGTGACAATAAAAAACAATTAAATGACTTAACATACTTCATCAAATGAGAGGACCAGGAGACCAAAAGAAAACAGTCAATGACATGGCAAAGCAAGTTTGGCAGTTTGCAAATTTAAAATAGTTACCGCAATAAGATCTGCATTATCAAAATGCCATGCAGAGGTGACACCTTGAGATAAAATTCTGAAAAGGCAATGAAAACATTAGAGAAGAATGATGCTCTTCCAGAAATGACTGATAAGCAAACTTGTACAATATGAATAGTTTTAGGGACCAAACCTGTCTACAAGCGGACTGCTGTTACGTTGCCACTTCTTTTTCCAGCCTTGGCAGATCAGAACATATGCTGTCATGTGTTGCCACCTAGTGACTAGTGTGCTATTCCGCAAGCTCCTGCGAGTGGTCCACATCATTTCAGTCTGAGGAACTCACACAATTTTGTCTGGAAGAAACCGGGGCTGTTTCTGAGTGTGCTGATGGCCTTGTCTACTTCCTTAGAGAATGTGATTGCCGAGTCTGACTCTGGTATACATCAATGTTGAATAGAAATTTTGTGAATGTGCAATGAAATTGGAACCATTTCTTCGGACAGCAATGCTGTAGCATACAAAATCAACTTTTGTGCCAGGTGGTAGCAGCACACAGTTCTCATTTTCACTAGACTGGGACCAAACGAAAGTAAGGTTCTTGTAAGCACGGAAATGTTGTTTTTTAGTTTTCAGAAGTGAGCAATAGGCAGTTTGGCTGAACTGGCGTAAAATGTCTACGAATTCGCAGCATTCTGAACTGTAGACAATTAATAGTGATTTTGTGCCAAATACTTATTTGAGGCAATCAGACACAGGTAACAGCCCTCATATCATAAACATTACATTTATAAAAATTTTATTGGGTATAGTGATGTAAATCCATATTCGCAAATTGCACCGAAGCATAGCACGCAATCTCTTGATTAAATAATGGTGTCTTTTGGCAACCAAAATCTTCAGCTAAAAACAGCTATAGAGCATTCTGCAACATTGTACTTTGTGGTTAAATCCGTTGTGGGAGGAAATATTAATAGGAAATGGTCCAAAATCGGAAGGAAAAAAATCTTTATTGATACATCCATGATTTTTTGTGGAAGCATCGCTGCTGCGGAAGCCCCAGCTCCACCGCCTCTGATCATACTATCTCCACAAAAAAACTACTTCAGCAAAGATATACTAAAGGACTTCAGTGTTGAGAGCGGAGTGCTGAAATGGTTCAGTGATTAAACAGACATGGACAAATTGAAAGGATGAATTATATAAGTTGTATCTTGAGAAATATCATATATCCCCAAGAAAAGAGTTGTCAGGTCAGTGGAAGGACAGACCTGACAGGGAGTTAGGCAGCAGAAAGGTGGGCAGTTGAAGGACTACTGGCCCTGTCTAATGCCCACAACAATAGTTCTGCAGGTCTGTGCTAATCCCAGATCTGTATGCATGGACAATTTGACATAGGCAGCCCCTGGGATAGCGATGCATGGCCAATGACAACTGATGCATGTTCAATGATGCTCCACATCCCCTATTATGTGTCCTATTTTGTATCAGCTGCATCAGTAGCAGCCCATGTGCAACTTCTATGTTTCTGATTAGGCGCAAGAATGCGCAGTTTCATTTACCTGTCACTGCCAGCACCCAGCTGGGACGAGCCAACTGAAGCCTCTGAACTATGCAAAACAAATGCATAACTCACAGGCCGAGTGTGAAATTGCATTGTTATTTAAAGAACAACCACACTGAGCTGCCACTCAAAATAATGGTATCGGTGTTAAAGATCAACACTTCATACACTCATTGTCACTCAATGAGTAAAAGATTATCTTTAGAGGTCAACTTCATACCAAACCCAACCAAATTCTAGGCCAGATTTAATAGAAATGCAAGATGTCTCTTTCACAAAAAACAACCCATCAATTATCACCATGAGTCCTCAAACAGACACGAATAGGAGTCAATTTCATCAAGTCCAAAAAACATATATAACTTCCACTTTGATCTGAGAACAGGACAATTTACGTGGCACAGATGTAAATTTATATAGCTGCAATTATCTCAACTGTGTCATGACATTCATGGCAATGCAACATCAAAGCAGACAATGAACACAGAATGCTGCAATTTACTTCAACTTGTAATAAAAGGTTCAATTATATTGTGCAATGTGCATAAATGGCCACCTGGGTGCTGAAATTATCACTGGTCTTTTCATATTGCAAGCAAATTCATGTCTGCAACGATTTCTGACACACAAGTCTGCAGATATAACAGCAATTCGCAGTTTACTTAACAGCAGCTAGTTCTGTAATTTGCTGTCCTGTCTGAATTCAGAATGGAGGAGAGATACTGATGGCCACTCCACAGACAACTCCTTCTTCATCATCATCATTCATCCTGCCTCCCAACTCTGGCAGATATCCCTTATCAGATTAGCTGCAGTTTGATGCCATTGAACTTGAATTGCTCACCAATTTGCTCCATTCTCATTGCCTTAATCAAATGCGATCGTCATCAATTCTCATAATTTGATAATGCAAACTAATAGGGCTGCGCTGACCAGAATACAGTCTCTTCCTCGAATCTCCCTCAAACTGTTGATCAACTCCTTTACAAGGATCAACTGAAATTAACAGCTTAAAATTGTCATCCTGGCTCTTTAAATCAGGCAGAAAATTATCAACAATAGAACTTCCCATTAGACACATATATTTCAGAGGAAATGGGAAATGAGGCTAATGTAGTGGCGGGGTGACATGTATTTGTATCATGTAAAAATGTGAGAAAAAATAGCAACATCTTCCCCCCTGCGAACGGAATGGCGATGTCATATGTGTTTGAGGTGTTATGCTCGACAACAGTCCGCAAAATTTTGAATCTGTGGTGCATTTATTGATGGGTCCATCTTTGGAGCCCAGGGATAACGATGCACTACCGGTATTGTTCTGCAGCCTCGTGAATAGAGATGTGTGGATAGCATAGAGGTGTGGATAGGTTGTTAGAGGTAACAGAGAGTTCTGTAAAGATAAAAATTTGTAGAGCTTTTGAAAACATGAAGATTGATGTATAGTATGGCCAAATCCATGGAGAATTGGCGATGTGCATAAAGAAATGAGGTGTGGGCAAAACCTTCAAATTTAATATAGGATAGAATATGCATGACAATTTCCTTAATAAATAAACACATATAGTCATGTTGGTGAAGGTGCTGCTCCTCCAATATGCTGACTTTTTTTCCAAAGTCTTTAAGTGGACTTGATCCACCCAAGATATGTTTCTTCAATCTTAGCAGGTCGGTTAAAGTCATATCTCAGCAAAACTAAAGTGGTACACAGCAATCTCTCATAGCATAAATGCAACATGTTACATCTGCTTTCTCCTTCCTGTCTAAGTGCACATGGGATGCATTATTGTGGTGCATTATGGGTTGTTTACTTCCTGTTCTGGAGTTGTGACAAACCCTGAAATTCCCTCTGGATATCTGAGCGATATTTGGAATTGCCAAAATTGTTATGGGTTGTCAGAAAAATGCCTGAAGCAAATAATGGGGAAAAAAACAGGTCATGCTTGTTCTTTAAACTCTTCCATCTGTCTACAAGTGAACTGCTCTTGCATTGCCACTTCTTTTTCCAGCCTTGGCAGATCAGAACATATGCTGTCTTGTGTTGCCACCTAGTGATTAGTGTGCTATTCCGCGAGCTCCTGCGAGCTTCCACACCATTTCAATCAGAGGAACTCACACAATTTTGTCTGGAAGACACCGGGGTTGTTTCTGAGTGTGCTGATGGCCTTGTCTACTTCCTTAGAGAATGTGATTGCCAAGTCTGACTCTGGTATACATCAATGTTAAATAGAAATTTTGTGAATGTGCAATGAAATTGGAACTATTTCTTGGGACAGCAATGCTGTAGCAAACAAAATCAACTTTAGTGCCAGGTGGCAGCAGCATGCAGTTCTCATTTTCACCAGACTGCTCTTCCATGGTATGACAAGAAAGTGACAGACGCTGAAACCATTTCATTGAAAGAGCTTAATTTACAACTTAGTGGGCTTCACTTCACAGTTCAGTGGCAGTATTTTAGCATTATGGTGTATATGACACACTTTGACGCAGGCTTTACTGTGTGTTATGAAGATTTTTGACCAAATGTCTCGACGAATGAGCAACAAGTATCCTTGACTAGCAGTTGGCTGCTGGCAAGACGTCTGTAAAAATTGCACTGTCTGGGTTAGCTTAGCAGCTTGAAGGCCATGGAGAGATTATGGGCGATGGGCGGCAGCAGCTGGAGCAGTGGTCAATAAACTTCAACATCAATCATCTCAGGCTCCATCAGCCACCAGCTAGAGGTGACCAGTGGAGAAACGGAGTGACCGCAACAATTCAAGAGTGACCTTGAGACAGAGTGACTGGTAACGACTGAAAAAGGTCGCATGCAGACATTCAATTTTTATTGATCAGAACTCATGAATGACCACAAGTGCCCAGAAAGAGCCTATAGTTGCTCAGTGAGGGCAAGACTGCCCAAGATGGATGGATGGATGATGATTGGGTTTTACGTCCTGTATTTATGCCGTAGATAGGCTAAATAGGTCAGGAGGAGGACACGGCAATGAGGCGAAGGATGATTGAAACAGCCCTCCAATATAGGCCCGGATGACTCGGCAAGAGCTGGATTCGAACTCTGAACCCAGCGATTGGCAGTCCAGCATGCTACCACCAGACCAACTTTCCCCCCGCTCTCATGGGTGTCCAAACCACCAAACCAAGCCACGATAAAACAGAACCCATTCGTATATAAATCATCTGTAAATGTAAATGTATTGGAATTAATGTCTGCCATACTCCTATGACCTCGGCCGACATTTACAAGAATTCCATAATCGCCATCACTGCCTATTGCAATATCTGTCAAATGTTAAACACGTGGTCTCATAATACATGTGTACACATCCTCTGCATATTATATTACAAACGTCGCAGCAAAACCTAGTTAAGCAGAGCTCTTCATTCAAGCACACAATAGACTGTACCTCATTGTTTGTTGCAGGAGAGTCCTCCATGTTTCCTCTGCAGCTAATTCCAACTGGGACTAAAAGGATGAAACGAAAGCTGCCTTGATGCCAGGGATGCCACAGCCTTTAAACTGGGTCTGCTTCAAAAACTCATAATTCAGCACAAATCCTGCGTTTGGTTTGGGGCCAGTAGGCTAGAGGCATATGAAACATTTCCTGGCACAATAAAAAACGTCACTCTGCATGGGGCTATGGGTCCCATAACTGTAGGATAATTGCTGACCTTCTATCTAATGTCTATCCTACATTCCATGCAGCAACCCCCTCTCCCCCCATCTCAATTACTGCCCCATCAGGATAACAAATTCAAACAAACAATGCATAGATGACAGTGCGTCTGACCTGGAACAATTGGTAACTATCATTCAACAATTATCTGTCTACCCCTTGTGATGACATGTTTGCGATGAATCATGTGATGTTTTGGCATATTTGCATCAATAAATGTTTCCATTTTGGACAGAAAAACTGTGATACTACAAAAGTATCTCTTCAAATAAGAGTGAGCTATAAGCATAAAATGGTCTAGATCTCACTACAAGTGACATAACCATTGTCTGCACAAAGCAATAATCAGCTAAGCAAAGACCATGTGCCAAAAGATCCATTTCAGATGAAGAAGATCTTTTTCCTGGAGAAGGATCAAAGTCTATTGAGGACAGCCTTGGCCAGGACCCAGCAGACGAGCAACAGTGTCCGTGGCGCAGGGAAACTGCCTCTTGACATGGAATCTGAATAAGTTTAACTGTCTTGGAACCATGTGCTACAGACAAAGCAACGAATGCAGATATTAGATGTTTGCTGAGGGTAAGTTTTTGTGAAGGATGGAAAATTGGGACTTTAAGTCCTGCATTTATAAGCTTGTAAGCTAATTAGGACAGGAGGAGGACACAGCAAGGCGATAAAGGATGATTGAAACAGCCATCCAACATAAGACCAGGTGACCCAGCAAGAGCTGGATTCGAAGCCTGGAACCAGCGATTGGCAGCCCAGCATGATAACACTAGACCAATCCTCTCCCCGAGAGATTTGATGATAATCAAAGATATAAAATATGTTACAGGGACAACCCTTAGTGCAAGTACAGCCCCTCATTGGCCTCACAATAGAGGCTGACATACCTGGCAATCCAGGGTATACCAGCACAAGAGAACAAGAAGAAGAAGATAGATTATTTGGGCTTTACATACTGCATTTATGCTCTTGTACAAGAAGAAGAGCACATGAATTAATAAGCTTGCAACATCACAACAAGTGTAACATTTATAGTTTCAAATACTCATGAATGGGTGGCTCATATTGACAATTTAACTCCAGATTTTACACAATAAAACAACTTACCAAACTGTCATTAAGCAGTTGTAGTACTCACTAATACTCGTATTGACCTCTCCGGTCATGACATCATATAGAACAATATTTCCGATTCTGATGTTATTTATTGGCACAAAAAGAGTAGATAGACCTTAGGTCTTGATTTGACAGGAGATGCATAATATAGCAGCAGGGGCCAAGTAGGGAGCAGAGTTGAGAATGGTTGATCACAGCAGAAGGTCAGAAGGGTGTTAATAACTGGCCCAATAGATTGAGAGCATTTCCCTGAGAGCCCTTGGATTATTAGACGAGGGACAGTGAGACTCGCTGGATCAATACATGACCCCATGTAGCCTGGGTTAATACCCTTCATCAAACAATACCCTCCAATGTCCCTCTATCTCGAGGAGAAAAAATAAAGCATCACTCATAACCATAGTGATCATCCAAATTGTAATATCTAGAATAGACAACTTCAAAGGTACCCTATAATTGTCACAGACTACTTGTCCTCAAAGGAGAGTTACAATGACTGACAAAGAAAAAAGACTTGAAATTGTGATGACTAGCGTCTTGTGAATAACAATAAAGCACTTTGCTTGGAAACATTGAAACTATTCTGCTAAGGTCTAACACACAGCTCACACAGAAGTAGTTTATTGTGGTTGCACACAAAAAAAAACAATGCCTGGCAGTTTTAAATTCATTTGTCATTAACCGTGATGTCAAACTCTAAACTGAGTGTCACAGGTTGAAGATTAGACGAATCACATTCACAGACACCAAATGATATCATGGTTTTTACTGCGAAACAAATTTTACAAAAACACATAGCTGTGAAACGATTATATTGGCACAAATGTTAGACACATAATTTTTTCAATATCTGTCTGGACATTTTCGAAATGTTGTGAAGCTGTATTGTATCAAATGTATCAATGTTGTAACTTGTAGATCGAGACTACTGTCACGAAGCCCAGCAGCAGATCCAGGGGCCTAGGGGGCACGGGCCCCCTAGACCAATGAGATAGAAATACAATTTTTAAGAAAATATGGAGCAACGCGGACCTGCAAAGGCTGAAACGACGCTGGCACGGGCCCGCTAATGCTGAAGTGACGCTCGGGCCACCCTAGACTACCCTGTCTGGATCTGCCACCGAAGCCTCACACTTGTATTCTCCCATTTTCTGCAATACTCAGAATGAGTCTGCCCAGAAGCTGTCATTCACAAAGCCAATTACTGGTGCTCCCTGGCTTCCAATATTTAGTTAGCAGTACCCCACAGCAATGGAATATATGTCATCCACATACTAATGAACACATGGGGCTGCCCCATTGGGAATTGAACAACAAAAAATGAAATGACAGCCCGTACATAACCACTGCATGTCGTTCAGATGTCCATAGCGCTATAGACAAAAGATGACTTATGGAAAAATGCAGACAAGAATTGACAAGGGAAATCAAGTTTTACCTTTCATTTACAATGGTCTATACACTTCTTCAGCTACCATACATGTAG
Organism: Platynereis dumerilii; assembly: GCA_026936325.1. NCBI lineage: Eukaryota > Metazoa > Annelida > Polychaeta > Phyllodocida > Nereididae > Platynereis > Platynereis dumerilii. The sequence continues at coordinate 2,693,575 of JAPTHN010000023.1, read as the reverse complement.
TTATCCATCCACATGCACCAGTGCAGTCTATCCTCTGGGTGCTATTTCCAAAGTGTACAGTGTACAGTGTACATGTATTCAACACAATATGACTTTAATCAGCAGGCCCTCTATCAAAATATTGACTGAAAAACAATCACCACACATCATCCACATAATCTCCGGTGTAGCCAGATTGTGAACGGATCAATTATTGCCCAATTAAACACAATGTCAAACTGCTTTCATTGAAGGCAAATAATCAAACATTTAATCCATGTTGAGCAAAAACATCAATCTGTTTTCAACAATATCCTTGTGACACTTTGTCAATCTGGTTTCCAAAGAAAGCCAAAGAATAAAATTAAGAAGCTTGAGATTTGATATCAAAGCTCTCTTCGTTAATTGCCACAAGGTCACAATTAACAAGAATCATAGCCAAACTTTAGTCATAGCAAACTTAAGTCAACCAAGATAACTGTTTCATCTTTTCAATCTCCAAAACAACAGACTATAAGCCAGACAATTTGCCAATCTCCTAGACAACTTCTTTCATTGTCACCAGTGAGGTCTGAGGAGAAAATAGATGGATACTGTTCAAGGCCAGGCCTGTAATTAGTTGAAATCAAACCAACCACCCGAGGCCCGAAAAAGAAGGAGAAAAAAAGAAGAAACAAATTAAAATCTTTATTGAAAAGAAAAGTAATCACACATTGTTATGGAGTTCGATTGCTGCCTATTTTTTTTAAAAATAAATTGTATAACAAGGATCTATGTTGTTCCTTGGTCATTTTTCTGTCAATAGAATCACATGTCCACAATTAGTCCAGGAGATTTATGAAATGACCCAAAATAAATTGCAATAGTAATGTGCCATATACCAAATGAAAGCTGAGGACCTCATCTATAACATATCCAAAGTATACCAAAATCTAATTAGTGGAACATCGTTTCCAAGAGGGGTGAAGTATTTTGTGTCATACTCGTCCAGAATCTTAGTTGGTAACATAATGATTATGACTCAGAAGGATTAAATCAATACAAGACCTGTATATGACTGTTTGTATTATTGCTCTGATTGATAAACATCAAATTCAAGTATTATCATGAAGTTTCTGAGCACATTCAGTGTGCTTAGGGTCCATTTTTGGCTGGCCGAGGGTAAATTATATCACATATTGGCGGTTTTGCATATTTTGCTCAATATTCCATGTATGGTAATAATTTTGGCATATTTGAATTCCTCACAAAGAGAGCTTTCAGATCCATACCCACATCACTTTCCTTAATTTTTCATTAAAATGCCTTGACTGTTAGTTTGTCACTGCAAAATGATAAAAATATAAATTGTGGCAATATAAAATGGCCTGGGGTCCAGTATCTGTAGCATATGTGATGCTAAAATTTGAGAGTATCAGATAAAGCTTGTTTCAGAGGTATATAATTTGAGGTATAAATTCCTGCTATACCTTTTGGAGAAGGTGAAAAATTTGTCAAGTGTGTGTCACTTGTGTGATACACATCCTAAAATCAGGATGGTTGGCAGATTTTAAGTGGATAGCAGAGGTTTACAACCACGATTCAGGGTAACTGTTAGTAGTCCTATCACTGCCATTATCTATTCAATTAATTAAATTACTTACGATTTTTATTGGTAACTTGTGTTTGTTTGTTTTCACAATATTCACAATATCAAAACAATTTTACATGAAACATAGTGGTCCAGGACGGACCAACAGACATGATGGAAACAAATTAACGCAAGCATACTATATTATGATTTTACATGATGGTCTCATGTGCAATCTTGAGCAACTTAGTTTGGTTGTAAATTTATGTTTCATTGGACACCTTGTTTTCCTTGTTAATACAACTGCCTTTTCCCTAAAAAGTAAAATGCTGTCTGGGTCAAAAATTTCCTCGGAAACACAGAATCCTCCCTTGTATTTTCATTTCTACCTATCCTTATTACCAGATAACTCATGCCTAATCAATTAAATGCAGGTGGAATAATAGCACTTGATGTCAACTTTCATTTGGCACCTTGATTACCTTGTTACTACAACTGTGAACCTTCAAAAGCAAAATAAATGTTGCTGTCCAGGTCAAAAATCTCCTCTGAAACACAAAATCATTCCATGTATATTCATTTCCACCTATCCTAATTACCAGATATCTCATTCCTGACCAATGAAGTGGATTTGGATGGATAGCCCATGATGTCAGCTTTCATTTGACACCTTGGTTTCCGTGTTACTACTACTGTTAACTCTCGAAAAGCAAAATAAAGTTGCTGTCCGGGTTAAAATCTTCCCAGAAACACAAAATCCTCAAATGCATTTTCATTTCCACCTGTCCTAATCACCAGATATCTCATTCCTGACCAATGAAGTGGATTTGGATGGATAGAATAATAAAGTTGCTGTCCGGTTTAAAATCTTCTCAGAAACACAAAATCCTCAAATGCATTTTCATTTCCACCTGTCCTAATCAGTAATCACCATAGAACTCATTCCTAACCTACCAAACACTTAGCCCTTGATGTTAGTTTGCAAGGCCTTTCCATCCTCATCCATTTGGTTGTTCAGGAATGCGTCATCTCATGATTAGGATAGGTGGAACTGAAAATAAATGGGAGGATTTGTGTTTCCAAGGAGATTCTTGACACTGATGGCAACATTTATTTAGCTTTTGTTGGGTTGAAAGTTGGAAGTAACTGAGAAAAAGAATAATCCAAATGAAAGCTGACAGAAAGGGCTATCCATCCATGTCCATTTGATTAGTTAGGCATTCGTGAGTTATCTGAAAATTAGGATACGTGGAAATTTTGATACAAGGAAGGATTTTGTGTTTCCGAGATGTTCATCCCGGATATAACATTAATTTTGCTTTGGGAGGGTTGACAGTTATAGCAACGAGAAAACCAAGGTGTCAAATGAAAGCTGACATCAAGTACTAATCATCCACATCCATTTGATTGGTTAGGAAAGAGTTTTCCCATGATGAGGATAGGTGCAAATGCAATTCATGGGAGGATTTTGTGTTTCCGAGGAAATTTTGGACCGGGACAGAAACATTAATATTACATTTGGAGGGTTGACATTTGTATTAACATGATACGAAGGTAGCAAATGAAAGCTGATGTCATGGGCTATCCATCCTAATCCATTTGATTGGAAAGAAATGAGTCAGCTAGTGATTAGGATAGGTAGAATTGAAAATAAATGGGAGGATTTTGTGTTTTTCGAGGAGATTTTTGACACAGACAGCAACATTTATTTAGCTTCAGGTAGGTTGACAGTCATAGTAACAAGAAAACCAAGGTGCCAAATGAAAGCTGAAATCAAGTACTTATCATCCACATCCCCTTGATTGGTTAGAAATTAGTTATCAGCTGGTGATTAGGACAGGTGAACAGGAAAATCCATTGGAGGATTTTGTGCTTCCGAGAATATGTTCGACCTGGACTGCAACATTCATTATGCTTTTAGAGGGTTGGCGATTGAAGTAACAAGGAAACCAAGGTGCCAAATGACAACTGACATCAAGAGCTATCCATCCACATCCATTTGAATTGTTCTGAATAAGTAATCTGGTGATTAGGATCGGTGGAAATGAAAATACAAGGGAGGATTTTGTGTCTCTGAGTGGATTTTTGACACGGTCAGGAACATTTATTTAGGTTTGGCAGGGTTGAAAGTTCTGGTAACAAGAAAACCAAGGTGCCGAATGGAAGGTGACAAAAACTGCTTTCCATCAACATCAATTTTATTAGTAAGAAATGAGTTTTCTGGTGATTAGGACAGGTTGAAATGAAAATCCATAGAGGATTTGGTGTTTCCGAGAAGATGTTTGACCCAGACAGCAACATTTATTTTGCTTTTGGAGGGTAGGCAAGGAAATCAAGGTGCCAAATAAAAGCTTACATTAAGGGCTATCCATTTGATAGGTTAGGAATGAGTCATCTGGTGATTAGGATAGAATTGAAAATAAATGGGAGGATCTTGTGTTTCCGAGGAGAATTTTGACACTGACGGTGACATATATTTAGCTCTGACAGGGTTTACAGTTCCAGTAACACGAAAATGAAAGTGCTAATTAATTTCTTTCCAGATTATAAATATCACCTTATAATGGCCAAATAATTACAAAAAATCACAGTTATTTTAAATGAAAGTTGACATCAAGGGCTATCCAGCTTTTGGTTTGAGATGTTCTTCATGCTTATTATTTTATCCACTGGCATAAAGTATGATAGAGTAATGGCTCCTTTAACACGGAAATTTACAATAACACTAAAAGTGCTTTTACAAATTTTAGATTTTAATCCAAAATGGCCTCCACAAAAAACCCATGGAATGATAATTGGCAATGGAAACATCTGAAAGATCTTTCTGAAAGATCTTTCCTGACGATATTTGGCATCAAAAAATCTGGGTGGCATCAACTATTCCAGAGGGTGTGTGGAAACCCCCTCTTGCAAACTGACCGGCAGTTCTGCCTTACCCGTGTTGCTGAAAGGTTACAGAATTACAAATCTAAATCTTTAAAATAGCACAGCTCATCAAATAATCATCTCTTACAGACATATTATACCTCATTTGAAAGCTGGTATTCAGTGCTTGTCAAATAAGGTCATCAAACAGAGTTACTGGTTAACTGGTTAACTGGCTGATGTGGAAAACATACTGAAAAAATTTGAAATGTGTAATAAATGTGATTTTTTTGTAATTATTTGGCCATTATAAGGTGATATTTCTAATCTAGAAAGAAATTAATGTCATTTTCAGATTCTGCATGTCTAAAAACATAGAAATAGATGTGTCATTTGTGAATGTAGCTTGAATAGTTCCTGAGATAATTGGACTTAAGATAATGTGACATTAATGTCCCGGCTAATCATGCTCACATGTGTTACAAAACTTTGGATATTTATATCACCAGATCCTGTACAGGCTTTTCCTGGCCTTTTGCAAAAACTTGAGAAAATCATGGAAAGAACTAAATGATGGTATTCAACTGATAGCTACCTTAATGAGGAATCCAAATATGAAAAAAATTTATAGATTTCATTGAATATTGCAGAAGATAAACCAAACCGCATACCTGTGCTATCTTTTTCTTAGCTTGTGTGAGACCGAAATGGTCCAAAAGCAGGAGGACTGTGCTCAAGAACCTCATTATATTCATTGACTTTAAGGTCTGTCAGTTGTGGCAGCTATTCAGATGGACTACAATGGGATTTGTATGGTTTCATTGCTTCTAAGTCAAAATTGTTATGTTAAAAACGCAAATTTGGGCAAGTATAATCACCAATAGTTACCCCCTATTGAAAACCATGTTCCACTAAGTAGATTTTGGTATACTTTGGATATGTTATAGAGGAGGTTCTCAGCTTTCATTTGGTATATGGCACATTACTATTGCAATTTGTTTTGGGTTACCCCCCTTTTTTTCATAAATCTCCTGGACTAAATGTCATGACCAGCATGTCCCTCTTTGGGCAAACTGAACACTGACAGCAGACCATAGATCAGACTCTATACATTCTCTATCAACATAAAGCCATTAACACTACCTGACATTCTTAACAAAAAAGTCAATAAAGGCTCAATGGGCAGGGGACGAGAAATCAGGGATGAAGTGAGTTTTGTCATGACAGTAGATAGTTTCAAACTGTCAATGACAAAACTGGTAATGACTCGGTGACCAAGCAATCCTATTATAACAGGGCCAATGCTACTAACATATAGTCCCACAGCACCAGCAATGACAGCTGGTGACAGTGCCCATGAGATTATTTGACCAAGCAGGAAATTCACCTGGCCAGTTCCACCCTGCCACCTCCACACGCATCAAATGGGTTGAGCAGGGCAATTCCATTTCCCCCTCTTAGCCCACTTCCATAACAGGGTTAGCCAAATGTTTCCTCAGTCAAATCAACCTGGCAACCCAATGGAAATGCCATGGAAATGCAACAAGAAAACGGGACCGTAAAAATAGCCTATTTTGCGTTGTTTCTCTGCATTGTAATAATGTAATATGGGCTAATTGATACGTCAGCTGACAGTCACACAGCTGCAAAAATGTCAATTGACGGTGCACTTACATCTTCAGAACTTCAATCAGAACATTGAAAGTCACATTCATGAGTTTGAAACAATCTAAAACAACACGCAGGACTGTATGCAATTTTGTCTGATGGGCATGATAACAAATAATGTTACTAACAGGTGGCTGTTCCCTACATCTAATTTCACTCAACTGACAGTCTATTACACATTTTACTTTAACTGAAAAAGTTTCATTCAAACTTGAAAACAGATTTTACGTGAGTCACACTAAAGCTGTCAATACAACATTCCGAGGAAAGCTTTCAAAAGCTTGGCTTTCCTGTCAATAGTACATGGGGAGAAGCTTCAAAAGCAAACAGTAGACACAAAAGGACCATATTTGATTGCATTAAAAAAGTGAAAAAGTGATTTCAATAATCACATTCGAGCAATCATGCAATCTGGAGTATTTGATATAAAGCATTATAATTTACAAATTTTCGTGATTAGATGATATAAATTAAATTGATATCCATGTTGTCACTAAGGAATTTAAAAGTTTTTTTTTCCCATTGGCCACCCAATTATAATATTATGTCCCTTGGTGCGAGGTATCGTAAAATGGTTTAAATGGATTTATTATTTATTGTAAAACTGTAGGCCGAAGATCAATAAGAGATATGAACTGAGAAATTTACCATATCCATTTAGGGAAAGAAACAAACAACGTATAAACCAGTTAAGTATCAAACTACGAGCTAAACAAAAGACCTGAAATGAATGTTGTAGATTGCACATTACATGAAACAATGGTCAAAACAGACAGAGGATGGAATGTGCGGTTGGAGACAGTAGCCTGTTAGCCTCCTGGGTATGGAAGATGAAGAAGTGACGTCATGTCTGGCATTGTCTGTGTAGTTGGAGTATTTTCGGTAGAGTCCTGAGTCGGAGTCAAAATTTTATTTTTTGGTCGAGTCGGGACTCAAGAGTTGAAAATCAATTTTGTGACTCCCGACTCCTAAAATAATTTACATAATTTTGAAAAATAATTTACACAAAACTTCCTAAACAAGTATTCATATACACAATGCAGCAAAAACATTGTAGAATTAGTTTTTTCTCCGAACTAATCATATGATTTAAGGACGCAACAAGGTGAGTCAAATTTGGGTCATTATTCGCGACACCTGAGGAGTTTACAGACAGAGCCGCTTTTCAGAAAGCCAAATGAGTCAGAGTCGGTTCACTTACTACCGTTCCCCACACAGATAAAACAATCCTTATGATATAATTTATGAAAATATTTCAGCAATTACCATCTTTTTGAAGTATATGGTCAACTAATAAGCCATTATTTGTTATTTTATATCAGGAAATTGTAACTTCTTCGGTTGAATTATATCAATTCAGTAGCAATATCAGCTGTTCAAAATTGCATGGAGCGATAGGCTTTTATTGCATAGAAAGCAAATGCAGGCACCCAAACAAAATATATCTTAATTTGACATTCACGGCAGATTATGATAATTCCACATTTATCTTCATGAGTGGTTAGGAGTATCTACACTCTAAAAAATTTCAGACAAAATTGTTTTTTTAGATTCAAAATGGTTTTTTGAAAAACCAAATTTCAATGCAAAAAACCAACATGGATTTTTTTAAAAATCCATGTTGGTTTTGCATTGAAATTTGGTTTTTCAAAAAACCATTTTGAATCTAAAAAAACAATTTTGTCCCGACATTTTTTAGAGTGTAAGCAAGTTAAAAGTTTGTAGGATGATATCCCCCAACTGCACTTGAAACTTATTTTGTCCCAGGAAAGTGGATTAGTAAGGCAAAATATAAATTAACTTTGACAGGGATGTCAGGCAAGATATTAGAAACATGAAACCAATTTGCAACATGGCTTTGGAGGGCCATATCAGTTTACTGGCTGATAAGGCAGACCAGGGAAAAGACCAGGAAAGGCACTTTCACATGAGATGCTGCTGCTAATCATGATGATATTCGAGGTGGATAGTAGTTGTAGTGGAATCATGATGTTCTAAAGCAAGTTGGGAGGTTGGAGAGTGTATTCCTCATAAGCAAGTTTTTGCAACATATGCAAGAGTCCTTATTGTTTTTTGCATCATGACCCTTGCACATCAAACACATTGTACACTGATACAGAAGGTTGCTTACTAAATTTTTATCCAAGAAAATACCAGCTGGAAACCCTGGATATTAGCATTTAAGGCCCACAAATGAATTGTTGCTGGCTGGGAAACAAATGTTGGATCATCAAGGATAGGCAAAGGCTTCAATCACCCAGAGCTGTGTCTGCTTAGTGGTGTTGATTCACACAAAAGATAAAAGTCCCCTCTCTCTCCACCACCTTCTTTGTCAACTCAGTAATTACCTCCCAAATTAATTTGCCTCTTAATTATTGATTTGCCGGAGCTCGATTTTTTTTATAGGAAACACTAGATGGCTTTTTCCAGCGTGCATTTCAGAAACATAATGCTGGATACCTCGCTTGGACAACTCCATCCTTGTCACTCGGATTTTGATCATATAAAATTAAAACCACTTACAACTGGAAAATTTAGGAAAATGTAATTATTGTTGTTGATATTTCAAGAATTTATTAGTGTGTTCGATCAGTCTGTTACAAACATCACTAAGCAAATTTACACAATAGCATGTCTTATATTAGTCAGCCTCAACTGACAGTCTGACACCATTTTGCTTTTGGTGTGAATCTGAACCACTTTAGACCTGGGAAGAACAAATCAGCCATTTTTATTTAAATTGGGAAATTGTGAATCACAACAAATGACTTGGCATGTAAATTTATCATTACCGAATGAGCCCGTAATTTATCTGCAATCAACAAACAATAACAGCAGGAACAGCTATTGTAATGACACGTATGAGATGGTTCGCCACTAATATTTTTATACATTTAAATTAAACACATTAATGTTTTAACTTAATCTAAAAAACGGTCAGATTCTGACAGAAAAAAATGTTTGATATATGCAATGCCATGATAAATCATTTTTAATTGTGGAATTTTGAAGGTAAATCTTTTTTGTTAAAAAGTACAAGAGAAATAACCCTTTGAATAAACCAAAAAAAGATCATATATATGATATAATGTCACCAGAATAGCTAAGCCCAGCCTTTGATTACAAAAGACCCAAAGAAAAGAGGTAGAAAAAAGAGAGCATTCCTATAAAATGCCTTTGGTGAAAGATCAAAGAAGGCTTCCTTACACCTGGGTGAATATTTACTATCATCTTTTAATCCACAAGTGAATAGAAGGTAGCACATATATGTCAACCATCAAAACAGCAAAATGAATGAGAGGGCAAAAATATGATAGCCATGTTCGAAGATTAGAAATATTTACAGCAGCAAACACAAAGAAAAATATGCAGGTAGCATATATACATAGATATATTGGAGATCTTTCCTCCAAGCTGAAGTACCCTACTCATGATTATTTTCACCGAATCCTATACTTTTCTAAAATTCCGTAAATACACAAGGGTCATTTATAGTGCCAGCTGCCAACTTGAGATACATATCATACGGGCTACAGAATTCCCAGGTCCGAATGGGGAAGGGGCCTGCTGGGCTTAGTCTTGCCTCCTCGAATAAACAGCCACACTCATTACGTGCCCCCACAATGTTTAAATATTAATTGAAACTATGCGTAAAATTGGGAATGCTCCTAATGAAAAAGGCAGACAGAGGGAGGGATATTTCCCCAGGGAAAAGCTGGGAATTTATGGCAACATGAAACATCTGAAAAATGACATGCAGATCTGTCTGCCATGCAAGACAAACAGGAAAAACACCTTACTTCCATTAGCCACTCAAATTGGCGACGGCATTAGAAGTTGCATGCAGAATGCCATGTCAGCCCAACAAGGTTCGAGCTCGCACCTTGACATGAGTTTTATTGCGGTTGCCACAGAAGTTAAGAAACAACAACAGTATTCGTAATTTACATGGAAGCTGAGACAGGTCTCCTGGTATTGGTTTCAGTCTCTACCAGGCAGCTGACTACATGTATTGGAGATTCGCTGTAATTTATCATTATCAACATAAAAGGTCCCAACGCTGCAAATTGGTTGATGCCGAGAAAACTGTAAGAAGACGCAAAGAAAAAAGTTCTTATGAACTGGCATATATGAGAAGCAATTGGTGTGTAACTCGCGGATTCATTTCAATTTGGCTACCACAGTGGAGTCAGCTGAAGTGTCTGTAGGAAGTGGAAAGTCACTGGACACCTGAGCCAGCCAAACACCAGGTGCCCTTCAGGTCAATCCAATGGACACCGGGCAGGTGGGAACTTGGGGAGTGGTCATTACTGCCCATATAAAGATCACAGCATCGCCAATTTGCCATCCACGAGCCCTGGCCTCTGCCAGCAGGAACAGCATTTTATTTTACCTTCATCGGCCCACAGGAAGTTAGCGATGTTGTTAGAGGTTGGTGATGACGTATTTTCCTTTTACAGTCGATGAACGTCAAGCGCTTATAGAATTGGACAGAAATGTTAACTGTGAAGAAATATGCCTATCCATACCATGTTACTCTCTAGGATTCATAAGCAATTTGTGAGGTCCTAGCCTATACGAGGGGCGTTCAGAAAGTTCACGGCTTTTTTTTATATGGACACTTATTTTCAATCTAGAACTATGAATTTTTTACAGGATAAAATTCAGCAGTTTTGGAATTGATTTACAAAATTTTGGACAATTTGGACATTTTTAAGTCATTCCGCGGTTGCCATGGAAACAGAAAGTTTGGCTAGGTGGAGCAGGTATTATGAAGATCAAGAAAATCAATGAATTGCGGCGGAGAAAGACTTCTCTCTGTCACTTGTATTAGTAAGATTGACAATATTGGCACAAGAAATATGATATTAGCTTCTAAATATACTTTCAAGCATACCCAATGTTTGTATTCTTACAGCGAACCAATGTGGGAAAGCACTCCTGCATGGCCGATTTGGCAAGAGCGATTCAGGCGCCAGAATGTTAGTCCTTCACTACATCAGGACTTATGACAAAGCATGGATTCACTGGTGTGAGCAAGAGACCTAAAGGGACAGCATTATCCATCCCAGCTTTTGCTTTGACATATCGCTTTACATAAGACCTGGTTTTCCATTACCTTAATCACTGGGGGCAATTATAGTTTCAGGCACTGAAGGAGAAAAGGCTTTGGATGACCGAAATGGTTTCAAAAAAGCTTTTCCTGGAGGGCTTCAAGCAGTGTGCGAAATGACAGGGGTCCGATAGTCCCGACTACCAGAAAAAGGCTTTGGACTAGGGAAATTTTAGTAAAAAATAGATAATCCCCATGTTAATTTCTATGCAATTTGAGTTCGGACCAGGACTTTCTGAAAGTCATTTCTCACACTGGCTTCAAGGAACTTTTATTTCAACGTGTCAGGTGTATGAATTAATGCTTTTGTAGTACTTGCTAGTATTTTTAAAAGGTAATATTATATTTCTTGTGTTAATTATTGTCAATCTTACTAATGCAAGTGGCAGAGTGAGGTCTCTCTCAGCCGCAATTCATTGATTTTCTTGATCTCCGTACTACCTGCTCCACCTAGCCAAACTTTCTGTTTCCATGGCAACCACAGAATGACTTAAATATGTCAAAATTCTCCAAATTTTTGGAAATCCATTCCAAAACTGCTGAATATTATCCTGTAAAAAATTCATAGTTCTACATTGAAAATAAGTGTCCATATAAAAAAAAGCCGTGAACTTTCTGAACACCCTCATACTTTCAATGCTATCAAAACAAGTGACCAACTGAGCATCAATGAGGTCAAAAGTTACTCAATGACAAATTGGAAGTTTATTTTGAAATAAATAGGGTCTGTCGTTAGGTTATTGATAGCCACTAGCAGCAGTAAGTACGCGTCATTCATTGACTGTAACTGCTCATCTTCCAAGGCACTTAAAGCTGGTACATTTGACAAGTTTTCCTTCCACCAGCCACGGTGACATCAAAGCTTCAAGCGAAGTTCCATGGTTAATTCATCCAATCCATGCAGAATCAAATCTACATGTACAGTATTTTGCACACTCAATTTGCACCGAGGGAAGCCTCCAAATCCACCTGAGTGAATGCATGTGGAGTAATTCAGGATTTCGCTGACACAATCACCCACTAGCATAGCACATAAGCCTCAGGGGCTTTACTTAAGCTGTTGAATGTTACATGACTAAATCCACTGGGTGATTGCTCCAATTTTTACAAAGCAATTTACAACACAATTGCAAGGAAGACCTGTCAGGTGTAGCTTATACGAATATGTCAATGAATGAGCTGTGAAATATTGATTCACTGTTCACTTTCATCATAGTGTCTCTTGTAAATTTGCCACTTTTTTCCAACAGACAAATGGAAACTGGGAGAAATATGGAGCATCAATGCTAATGTGAGCACATTCAAATGTCATGTACACCTTTATACTGACATAATATTGAGTGATTACTGTCTCAAATCAAATCAAATCAAATCAATTTTATTTAGACTCAGTTTTACAAACAAATAACATTAGCTGAGAGCTATTTTCACCGAGTTCAAGTGAAATATATAACAAGTGTGAAATATAAAATTGAAAATATGTAAATTATGTAAATTATGAATAAAATCATGTCTGAAGGCTCTTTCAAAAAGTCCATATAAGAGCACAAAGTTAGAAATTTACAATTAAAATCTCATAGTTAAAATCACAAATTTAAAAGCAATTGTCTTTTTGGTTTCATTTAGTCCTACAGAAGGAGCATTGGCACTGAGGACCTGTCCATAGATTTATAAAAGTCTTGAAAGTGTTCACATCGATACTGTCTAAAAGCATTGTAATTATCAATCTGTTGTAATCTGGTTGTGAAAAACAGCAATATTATATTTTTTAATGCAACAATGTTATTTCAGGTTATTCTATGAAATCACACAATCGCTATCATCAGAACATCAGTTGGAAAGAAAAATACGAAGAGAATCCTCAAGACAGAATCTGACCATCTGTTTGAGACTGGTTATGATGTATGGAAATCCTTGGAGCTGCTTTGTAATGGATCACAGAGTCAAATTGCTCCAAAATATATCATCTTCCGGGGCACCCGTGCATATATCAATTGGAGTTTAGAGGTTCACTCATTGTAGCGCAGATTGGATAAAATGAATATCATAAGCAAGAAGATTATGGAAACTGTGGAACAATGGAAAGGTCACACAACTTTACTAATGGCAGTAATGTTGTTACTGACGACCAGAATTTAGATTTTTTATCGATAACTGGTTTTTGTAAATACCAATATATCACAAACAAATTTCTATTTGGCTGTGAAACACTACCACAACACCACCACAATACAGAAGTGGACAAGAACGTGATGTATGAAACATTGTTGAAGTACTTGAGGTATTTATTGAAGATAGTACAAAAACAGCTATAGTACAAAAACAGCTATAGCAAAATCAATCATCTCAAAATTCAGAAACTTAACTGGTCTTCGTCTGCGTTTTTCTCCTCACTCTCCACATGTAATGAACGTGCACATACCTGAAACAGAGAGAGAAAATAGTTGTTAACATCGTGAAACAGATAACAGCCAATTCAAACATCACAAATTCATCTCAACTCAAAACAACACAATAATAGGAGACACAAATAGACAGAAAACTGGTACTAATCTGCCTGATAAAAAGCGATGAATTAAATTTTTCATTTGTGAATTTGTGCAGACCATGTTTTCACATTTACATGGAATCAAGACGCCTAACATATCACTTATCCTTTTTGCAAAATAAAATTGGAAACTGCTAATAAAATGAAAATAGCTTCAAGGAAAATGACATTAAACTGCTGAAATATGTGCACTGTGCAGGCATGCAATGGGCTTCGGTGAGATTAGATTAGACAATGTAATAAGCTGCAAAGAAGCCAGCCTCTACTCAATAGGACTCATACATAAATATATTGTTGCATACTACACTGTAAATTCTGAAATTCTGAGTTAGCTCAAATGATTGAGTGAGATTGTTGCACAATTTGTTTGAGCCATGATAGCTTGCTGTTTTGAGTTATGATAATCTTTATGTTGTTATAACTTGCAAACAAGCTATCTTGGCTCAAAGGAATTGTGCAACCATCTCACTCAATCAATTAAGCTAACTCTAAATTCAAAATTTACAGTGTACAATAGTGTAGGTCTGCCGAGCAAATGAATAAATATGTAAGTGAACCAGACACAATATATATCATAACAATATCTTATATACATTGGAGGGGTGCCTTATATCATCATAGAACCTCTGTATATATATTGCTATAATACCATAGCATCTATCAAAGTCACCTAACAAAATCATCCAATTTCAGAAAGAATGGACACCAGTGGATGACGTAGGCCTCTGAGGTTTTGCAGTTCACCATTAAATTATTCTTGTCCATTTGTACAGGTTGAACCATCTCTCATCACTGTTCTTATTTTTCTTTCAGTGTCTCTAGGGCTGTGCCTACTTCTGCCTCTCTCAGACCCTTGATGTTAAAAGCAGAGGGACATGCATCTGTCTTGGCTTCCTCTTGATTCCAATAATGTCAGCCAATGCCATATGTTGCCCTTAATTCAGTGTCCAAGACAGTACAAGACTTAGGTTTGAAATATGTTGGTTCAAAGTAATTCGATGAAGAGATCCAATATCTGGAGAGGTTTGAATGTCTTGCACCATCTAAATTAAAATTGTCTGTGTTATGGCCTGCCCCTTGTGCCAATTGTGGAAGGTTGTCATTCCTTTTTTATGCACCCAGATAAAACTTTTGATATGGAACTTTATATGATGCCATCTGTTCATGCGCAAAACTTTGATCGGTGAGATATATCTTTGTGTATATTTGTCAAGCAGCAGGCCAGTCACTGATATCTTTGTGTATATGTATTGGCTAGCTTGCCAGATGTCTCAGTATCTCTCACTTCGGACAGTTCTGTCAACTTGTGATATCTGTATAGTGTTGTTTCTTAGGACACTCTCTAAAAGTCAATAGCAAGAGATGTTTTCAAAGGTCCGTCTTTGTTCCTCTATCCCCACAAGGATGCCAACCACTGGCATACCAGCCTCAGAATGCTTCTTACCATCGATTTTTTTGGTGTGCGCTTTGAAAAGTTGGAAAGAATCCCTGTCAAATGAATGCCCAGCATCTTCAATTGCGTGGATTTCGAAGCCGCCAACCAGAAAGAAGGGAGAGTTGGGCGTCTAGCTTGTGTTGGTGGGCGGCAGTATGCCTCTGTGTGTGCCTCAGCCAATCCCACCTCTATTATTCACCCAGGAGTATTACTTGACCAAACTTGATAAATATTGACCCAAGGCTTGTCAGGTCATTGCTTCTCAGCTTTCTGATGTAGTGCTGCAGTTTGCCAAGTTGGTAATTGAGTCTGTTGGTTTTTCTGGTGTTGGTGCCCAAATAAGTGGCTGACAATGTCGGTATCAGTCTTTAACTACTTCACAAACTTTTTTTTTGGTAGATGGGTCAGCTCAGCTGTTATATGGCTCTAGGCTTGTTTTTGCTGAGTCCAGGGTTCCAACTCTACATTCATGTCTACTCAAGGTCTGGGCATTACAGCAGGTATTCTCAGGGTGGTTTTAGGCAAAACACAACATAGGTGACCATTTTGTCCATATGTTTCTATAACTGAAACATCTGCCCAATCTCCAAGTATCTTTGCGTTATTAGCATACCAATTTGAAGTCACTTAAAAAAAAGGTAGGAAGGTTGCATCCATTCATAGTCAGTCACCTACAGTCAGTCAACCAATATGGTCACACCATAAGAACACTAGGACCACAAAATCAATTTATCAATATATAAACAACATTTTAAGTAAAAAAATTGTCTACTTCAAGAAATGCACCAGGCGCAAAATCAGTTGAGATCAATTTGATTTGCACTATCTACACTTGCAATAATCCCTGCTATCCTTTGTTGTCACAGTGGTTCTTGGTTATTTTATGGTCACAGGAGGCAGAGAAGCCTTCTGCACCAGCTGAAAAGAGCACTTGGGTGTTTCGCAGGGGGGCAGCAGGTAGCCCTCATTGCACTTCATGGAATGTCATTGCGGGAATAAATTTTAACACACTGTGGACATTGAGCACATCCTGTTAAATCAAATCCTGTGGACCATATTCTCAATACTAAAACTCGCTGTAGTAACTGGTAGGGGAGGCAATACATACTTGGAAGCCTCAGCATTCAATGCTCAGTCCAGCCTGAAGCCAACTTAGAGCCCCCAATGTCTGCAGTGAGCCTGAAACGTGCACAAGATGTTGGAGACACACATGAATCTGCCCCTATCCAAGCCCTTTCTGGCCTTTGAGGGAATTATTTGCAGCACTAAGCTCCTGCCTGGCCACTCATGACCCAAACGGCCAATGCCCACCCGGGTACTGTCACTGTCACTGAGCAACAGCAAAGATGGATGTAATCAACTTGTCTCTTCAGATGACCAGTGACTGAGGCTAAATCACCAGTGACTGAAGCCGAATGACCAGTGACTTAAGGCAGATGACCACACATTGACCAGATGGTATTAGCCACTCACTGGCAAATTGCACCCACAAAAACCAACTGCCATAAAAGTCATGGACAAACAACTTGCTGTTGAGTATATTGCTGCTGTAAAAACTACAAGAATGTAGCTGCAAATGTAAGGACATTTGTAGATACTGACAAATAAAAATGTTTTTCTGCTGTACCGACAAGTTGGAGCACATTGCTGCTAAAACAGACAGAAAGATATGTATTACTCAATCATAATGGAGTTAAGTTAAGAAAGAAATTAACCAATCGGTGATACAAATGAATCTCGTCAAAATCGGCACCAAGCAATCTGAACAATTTTGCAAACATACAATACATGAAATCAACTTTCTTCATATAGAAATGTAGGAAATGGTGTTTCTTTACAGTCACAATCCTAGGTACGTGACAAGGCAGAACATCACAGCACTTAAAAGTCAGATTCCATGCAGTAATCTGAGAGGCATAGAGGAACACAGGGGAGACATAGCAAACCACATATATTCATTCAACAAGGCACATACATGTGTTGACAATGTAAGGCACACTTGGCATATCTAGAGCACATCTGCAGACACGCCACTTCAGCACAAGAGCAAGCAATTTCAGCAAATCTTAAGCGCGTACAGCAACTGAGCAACAGGACAGAAAGCATGTACACTGTGCGTCATATCACCAAGTGAACCATATTGTATTTTCATTGTACCAATAGTGGCAATACCAATAAGGCTGACGGGAAGGAGCATTCAATCATGGAGATCAAACAGTGAATGGGTTGGCAAAACAGTGAGGACATGTCAGGAATTTTAAAGACATGAAGACATTTATGAAAACAAGGCCAAAGTTCTTCTAATAGTTGCCTAATTGGAAGTAATCGCTCGCAAAAATTTTACAGCAATATAATCATTATAACCATCCTGGTATAATAGACTGCTAAATTCACTTCATTCTGGTGGGTGGCTCCGAGAAATATGAAAAATGCAAACACTTGACATAAATTCTTTGCAACTTTTGAAAGTACATACCAAAAAAGAAAGAATCAATGGTCAGAAGTATTCCAAGGCTGGTATGCCAGTGGTTGGCATTCTTGTAGGACAGAGGGACAAAGATGGACCTTCGGCTTTGAAAACATCTCTTGTATTGACTTTCAGAGAGCATCCTAAGAAACACTATACAGATATCACATGCTGACAGAACTGTCCAAAGTGAGAGATACCGAGACATCTGGCAAGCTACCCAATACATATACACATAGATATCTTGCTGATCGAAGTTAATAAAGTTTCGTATACGGACAGATGGCATTATATAAAGTTCTGTATCCAAAATCTTTCCAGAATGTATAAAAAAAAGAATGACAACCAAGGAAAGGAAAAACCACTTCCAATATTGAAACTCTTCATCAAATGACTTTGAAACCAACGTATTTCAAAAACCTAACTCTGTTACTGTCTGACTTTAGGGCAGCATATGGCATTGGCGAACGTTATTTGAATCGAGGGAGTCAAGGATAGACCCAGACAGATGCTATTTCCCTCAGCTTTTAACATTAAGTGTCCGAGAGAGGCAGAAGAAGCCACGACTCAAGAGACATACAGGCAGATGGCGTAAAGTTCTGTATCTAAAATCTTATCTGAATGTTAAAAAAGAGTGACAACCTTCCAAAACAGATATAAGGAAAGGAACAACCACTTCTGAAGTTCTGATATTGAAACTCTTCATAAAATGACTGTGACACCAATGTACTTCTAACCTAGCTCTGGTACTTTTTGGGACACTGACTGTAAGGCAGCATAATCATTGCATTGACTGAGATCATTGGAGTTAAGGGGAGGCCCAGACATATGCTATTTCCCTCAGCTTTTAACATCAAGTGTTTGGGAGAGGCTATGTAGGCACAGCCCAAGAAACACTGAAAGAAAAGGAAGAGCAGAGATGGTGTAGCCTGCACAAATGGACACAAATAATTTGGTAGAGAACAGCACTGGGCATTGTGCAGCGGACAGAGAGGCACTTGAGCACTGAGTGCACTTCAAGGAAGGACATGCTGTGAAAAATCTTTGAAAACACTGGACATTGAGAACACTTCCTGCTATGACTACTGCCGTGCAAAACACAATCCTGCGGATCAGACTCTCAACACTTCAACCCGCTGCTGTGACTGGTAGACTGTAGAAGTGGATGTAATACATACTTGAAGCCTGAATGACCAGTCCTAACCAGAGCCACCAGTGTCCACAGTGAGCCTCCAACGTGCACAAGATGGTGTAGACACACATGAAACTGTCTCTAACCAAGCTCACGCCTGGCCACTCACGACCCTAGTGTCCACTCTACAATCAGCTGCTAATGCTGCAAAGGAGCAACACTGCAACAGCACAGATGGATGCAATCAACTTGTCTCTTCAGGTGACCAGTGACTGAAGCCGAATGACCAGTGACTTAAGGCAGATGACCACACATTGACCAGATGGTATTAGCCACTCACTGGCAAATTGCACCCACAAAAACCAACTGCCATAAAAGTCATGGACAAACAACTTGCTGTTGAGTATATTGCTGCTGTAAAAACTACAAGAATGTAGCTGCAAATGTAAGGACATTTGTAGATACTGACAAATAAAAATGTTTTTCTGCTGTACCGACAAGTTGGAGCACATTGCTGCTAAAACAGACAGAAAGATATGTATTACTCAATCTAGATGGAGTTTAAAAGAAATTAAGATCAATTGGTGATATGAATGAATCTCGTCAAATCAGCACCAAGTAATCTGTACAATTGTGCGAACATACAATACATGAAATCAACTTTCTTCATATAGAAATGTAGGAAATGGTGTTTCTTTACAGTCACAATCCTAGGTACGTGACAAGGCAGAACATCACAGCACTCAAAAGTCAGATTTCATGCAGTAATCTGAGAGGCGTAGAGAAGCACAAGGGAGACATAGCAAACCACACATATTCATTCAACAAGGCACATACATGTGTTGACAATGTAAGGCACACTTGGCATATCCAGAGCACATCTGCAGACACGCCACTTCAGCACAAGAGCAAGCAATTTCAGCAAATCTTAAGCTCGTACAGCAACAGGACAGAAAGCATGTACACCGTACATCACATTTCCACCAAGTGAACCAAATTGTATTTTCATCGTACTGGCTAGAGACCTCATGCAGGCTGGGCCAATACCAATAAGGCTGATGGAAGGACTCGAAGGAGTAGTCAATCTTGCTAACAGATTCAAAAGTGAATGGGGTTAGCAAAACAGTGAGAACATGTTAGGAATTAAGATATGAAGACATTTCTAAAAACGAGGCCAGAGCTCTGCTAATAGCTGCCTAATTGGCAGTAATCGCTCGCAAACTTTAACAGCAATATTATCATAATAACAACCTTGGTATAATAAGACTGCTTAAGTCACTGAATGCACATGCCACTTCATTCTGGTGGGTGGCTTCGAAAAATGCAAACACTTGACATAAATTCTTTGCAACTTTTGAAAGTACATACCAAAAAAGAAAGAATCAATGGTCAGAAGTATTCCAAGGCTGGTATGCCAGTGGTTGGCATTCTTGTAGGACAGAGGGACAAAGATGGACCTTCAGCTTTGAAAACATCTCTTGCTATTGACTTTCAGAGAGCATCCTAAGAAACAACACTACACAGATATCACAAGTTGACAGAACTGTCCAAAGCTGGAGATACTGAGGCATCTGGCAAGCTACCCAATACATATACACATAGATATCTTGCTGATCGAAGTTAATAAAGTTTCGTATACGGACAGATGGCATTATATAAAGTTCTGTACCCAAAATCTTTCCAGAATGTATAAAAAATGAGTAACAACCTTCCACAAAGGGTATAAGGAAAGGAAAAATCACTTCCAATATTGAACTCTTCATCAAATGACTTTGAAACCAATGTATTTCAAAAACCTAACTCTGTTACTGTTTGACTTAGGGCAGCATATGGCATTGGCGAACGTTATTTGAATCGAGGGAGTCAAGGATAGACCCAGACAGATGCTATTTCCCTCAGCTTTTAACATTAAGTGTCCGAGAGAGGCAGAAGAAGCCACGACTCAAGAGACATACTGACAGACGGCACAATATAAAGTTCTGTATCTAAAATCTTATCTGAATGTAAAAAAAAAAGAGTGACAACCTTTCAAAAAAGATATAAGGAAAGGAAAAACTACTTCTGATATTGAAACTCCTTCATCAAATGGCTGAGAAACCAATGTATTTCAAAACTAGCTCTTCTACTGTCTGGGACAGGGATGCTGAATTAAGGGCATCATATGGCATTGACTGACATTATTGGAATCAAGAGGAGGCCAAGACAGATGCTATTTCCCTCAGCTTTTAACATCAAGTGCCTGGGAGAGGCAGAAGTAGGCACAGCCCAAGAAACACTGAAAGAAAAGGAAGAGCAGAGATGGTGTAGCCTGCACAAATGGACACAAATAATTTGGTAGAGAACAACAAAACCTTAGGGTTTATATCAAAATAATCAGGGAAGTTCAGTAAAGAAATTGTATAAACTTCATTACATCTATTCTCTCAGTTATTGGTGTAATGCAAATTGCAGGGCTCAGAGTAGGATGCATTTGAAGAGAGATTCTCGGAAAGAGAAATGTAAATGCAAGGATGTTGAAAATTGAACATAAAATGGCACGTCCCATCCACTCCAGTTCCAGCAAACAAGCACATATAATGGCACAGCATCGCCCATGCCCCGCATGTTTTATCCCATGTTTATCCTATCCGTTAGCCAGTTTATCCCGTTCATTTATCCTATCCATTTATCCTATCCATTTATCCTCTCCGTTTATCATATCTGTTTATCCTATCCGTTTATCCTATCAGTGTATCCTACCCGTTATCCTGTTTATCCCATTTATCCTATCCTTTTATCCTATCTGTTGATCCTATCCGTTTATCCAGTACCCCCTAAGCACTGGTTCATCCCATTTATCCTGTTTATCTTATCCATTTATCCTATTTGTTTATCCTATCTGTTGATCCTATCCGTTTATCCTATCAGTTTATCCTATCCGTTTATCCTGTCCATTTATCCTATCCATTACCCTATCCGTTGACCCTATCCGTTTAACATATCCATTTATCCTATCCGTTATCCCGTTTATCCCATTTATCCTATCCGTTTATCCTATCCATTTATCCTAGCCATTTATCTTATCTGTTTATCCTATCCCTTTATCCCATCCGTTTTTCCCATCCATTTATCCCATCCGTTTATCCTATCGGTTTATCCTACCCGTTATCCTGTTTATCCCGTTTATCCTATCCGTTATTCTATCCGTTTATCCTATCCGTTTATCCCATCCGTCTATCCAGTACCCCATAAGCATTGGTTCATCCCATTTATCCTGTTTATCCTATCCATTTATCCTATCTGTTATCCTATCCGTTTATCCTATCCGTTTAACATATCCGTTTATCCTATCCGTTTATCCTACCCGTTTATCCTAAACCATTATCCTATCCGGTTATCCTATCTGTTTATCCTATCCGTTTATCCTATCCGTTATCCCATTTATCCCGTTTATCCTATCCGTTTATCCTATCCGTGTATCCTATCCATTTATCCTATCCGTTTATCCCATTTGTTTATCCCAGCCGTTTATCCCATCCGTTTATCCCGTTTATCCTACCTGTTTATCCTATCTGTTTATCCTACCTGTTTGTCCTATCCATTTATCCTATCCGTCTGTCAACCCATCTATCCATTAAGCCATCCGTCAATCCATTCCTCCATCTATCTATCTTTCTAATTTGTCTGTTTATCCTATCCGTTTATACTATCCATCTATCCTACCCATCTATCCTATCTGTCTGTCAATCTGTCTGTCCATCCGTCTATCTATCATTCAATCCATCCGTCAATCCATTCATTCATCTATCTATCTACGTTTCTATTTATCCTATCCGTTTATCCTATCCGTTTATCCCGTTCGTTTATCCCATCCGTCTATCCTATCCGTTTATCCCATCCGTATATCCTATCCGTTTATCCCGTTTATCCTGCCTGTTTATCCCATCTGTTTGTCCGATCTGTTTATCCTATCTGTTTATCCCATCCGTCTATCCTGTCCGTCTGTCAACCCATATATCCATCAATCCATCTGTCAATCCATTCCTCCATCTATCTATCTATCCTGTCTGTTTATCCTATCCGTTTATACTATCCATCTGTCCTATCCTACTGTATATCCCATCCATCTATCCTATCCATCTATCCTATCTGTCTATCCTATCTGTCTGCCAATCCGTCTATCCATGCATGCATCTATCTATCTATCTATCTATCTATCTATCTATCTATCTATCTATCTATCTATCTATCTATATGTCTTTTACATGAGTGTATATTATAACCAGTATTTTATTTACATGAATATAAAACAGATTTATATAATATATATATATAGTAAGTTGCCCGTAGATTTGAGGGAAGAGAATAGAATAATATGAAATAGATACAATATTATATATAAGCCCGTGCTACCTGTATAATTAGTTGGACAGATGCATGAACTATACTGAGATGCAGGAATTGCTGAGTTTCCCAGAAATAGAATGTGGTGCAAAGGGAGGAAGTGGCAAAGGACTTGCAGGTGCTGCCCTCTTGTGTAATGTATCTGAATGAGCTGCTTGCAGTGGCCATTCTGTGTACTAAAACTCACCTTGTGGAAGGGAAAATGGCCACCACAATGCAGGCTTTCTGGACCTTGATAGCCTCTAAAACTGATAATAGTAAATTTTCTAATATTGAATTAAACTGAAAATACGAACCGTTGTGCACATCTACAATGGTATCAATGTGTTATGCATATGATAAGAACTTCCAGAGTGGGCTGGTTGAGGCCACAGCATTGGTTGTTTCACCCCTTCAGTAGATTTCAGCACTAAAGCATAATCGCCCTATACATAGCATAGCATGGGCGATAATTACGATCTGCAAGCTATTTTTGTACTTCTCAGGCATCAGACTTATATGAAGTTATGTCACTAAAACAGACGGTTAACTAAATCTAATAACACATTCAACATAACAATGTGAATCATCAGAAAAACTGGCATAAAAAAATACAATTCTTTTAAACATGAATAAACAATAACATTAATTATTGGGAAATATATATATGTATAGAAATTATAAATCTACCCCTTCAAGTATCTCCTCAAGAAATAACCAGAAGATCGAAATATCAGATTTAGTAAGTTCGACTTACACGTCTGAAGACCTATTCAATGTAATCAATTACACCTGCTGCCCTCTGTTGTCTCTGTAGTTTCCTTGTAGTTCTTTTCTGGATGCCAGCAGGGAGGGAACCTCTCTTGGCAGCTGAGAGTGTGGAGCACTGGGCATTGTGCAGGCCGCAGGGGTCAGATGGATGGAAGCTTGGGTCTTTTCGTTCTGTATTTTTGCACTTGGTAGGATAAGAAGAACAGGAAGAGGACATGGCAATGAGGTGAAGGATGATTGAAACAGCCATCCAACATAGGTCCAGGTGACCCGGCAAGAGCTGGATTCGAAACCTGGATCCAGCGATTGGCAGCCCAGCACACTACTGCTAGACCAACCCTCCCCCCCCCCTGTGCAGGGGACATTGAGCACTGAGTGCACTTCAAGGAAGGACATGCTGTGAAAAATCTTTGAAAACACTGGACATTGAGAACACTTCCTGCTATGACTACTGCCGTGCAAAACACAATCCTGCGGATCAGACTCTCAACACTTCAACCCGCTGCTGTGACTGGTAGACTGTAGAAGTGGATGTAATACATACTTGAAGCCACCAGTGTCCACAGTGAGCCTCCAACGTGCACAAGATGGTGTAGACACACATGAAACTGTCTCTAACCAAGCCCTTTCCAGAGCTTTGAAGGAATTATTTGCAGAACTAAGCTCACGCCTGGCCACTCACGACCCTAGTGTCCACTCTACAATCAGCTGCTAATGCTGCAAAGGAGCAACACTGCAACAGCACAGATGGATGCAATCAACTTGTCTCTTCAGGTGACCAGTGACAGAGGCCAAATGACCAGTGACTGAAGCCCGATGACCAGATGGTATTAGCCACTGACTGGAAAACTGCACTGGCAAAACCCAACTGCCGTAAAAGTCGATGGCATACAGTTTGCTGGTGAATATATAGGTGCTGTAAGAACTACAAGAATGTGGACTTAAACTTACAGTAGCTGAGCATTTATTGCTGTTGTAACAGAAGATACTGAACAAAATGTTGTTGTTCAGTCCATGCTGTTAGCACTATTTTGAAGCACACTTATGCTATATTGCTATAACAGGCAGAAGGATATACAATCAGGATACTCTTAAAAGGTGCATCCGTGACATAAATGAATCATGTCAAAAGCAGCGCCAAGAAATCTGCACAATTGTGCAAAAATACAATACATGAAATCAACTTACTTCAGAAAGAAATGCAGGAATTGGTGTTTCTTTACAGCCAAAAATCCATGGTATGTGACAAGGCACAACATCACGGCTCTTAAAAGTCAGATTCCAAGCAGTAATCTGAGAGGCATAGAGGAACACAGGGGAGACATAGCAAACCACATATATTTATTCAACAAGGCACATACATGTGTTGACAATGTGAGGCACACTTGGCATATCTAGAGCACATCTGCAGACACGCCACTTCAGCACGACTACAAGCAATTTCAGGATTCTCAAGTAAGTGTAGCCACAGAATGGCATGTACAGGGAGCACCAGAAACTATGTATTTATACATCATATACCACCAAACAAGCCATTAAGGCCTACATTGTATTTGTTCAAGACCTCAAACAGACTCGGCCAACACCAATATGAGATGGATGGACCGAACAGTCAATCATTGCAATTCAGAACCACATCAACGGTACATGTGGACAAAGCAGACACTGAGAACCAGACTAAAATTGTTTATGATATTCAATGAAATTTGAATGTTTTATGCGGGCAGAAAAACCAGCAGAAGACCACAAGTACATAGCAGACCCTAATGTATCTTGCATCAGCCACAAATCGTGAAGCCATTACATACGACCTTGGGCTTGATTACAAGGTCAAGCCAAGATTCCATTGAGGCTCCCAATCAATAAAGCCATTTCCCTTTAAGCTGTTTTAGGTGCATTTTTGTAACAATTTTCTTGAAGGTTACTGGTAATAAAGGAAAATTTTACGAGTCGGGCAAATCCATACCTGGTCTGGTGGTATTTTGTCTGGCGCCTGGTGTAATGAAGACATCCGTTGACAGAATCACACACACATATAAATCAAGATTAAAGTCAGCAGCGCCAAGTTGAAAGTTCCCAATTAACGTTTTTCCATGAGATGGGCGACTTGATCTGACCCAATTAATGTTTTTCCATGATATGGGTGACTTGATCTGACCCAATTAATGTTTTTCCATGATATGGGTGACTTGATCTGATCCAATTAACGTTTTTTCCATGAGATGGGCAACTTGATCTGACCCAATTAATGTTTTACCATGAGATGGGTGACTTGATCTAGGGCCTGGGGCGTATGTAGAAATTGCCTGGGAGGAGGGCATAACATGTGTAGCTCCGCAGCTTTTTGTATTTTGACCTTAAGAGATACATGATATACGATGAGGATAAAACAAAAACAAATCAGAAATCTGAAAAGCAAGGAAAGCCTTGTAAAATATGTGTGGCACTTAACAAGTTCCCACTAAAGTTCACTGTGAGCAGAGATTGGTAGTGATGCAGTCCTAAATCAGCTAAGCCCTGGAATGCTAGCATAGTTGTCAGCCATTTATCTTATGCATATAGGAAACAAAGGCATGTGCCTACGGATTTTTTGGCAATGTTTCAGGGGCAATGGTTCAGCCACATCCTCTCTGGCCTAGCCACGAAATGAGAGGCTAATATGATAACGGTCGCATTATCCCAGGTGGATTCCCTACTCGATGAAGCGAAAGTATATCAGGCTGTCTTTTCCTCTCAAATGTAATACCATTAGGGTGTCCCATTTTTCAAAAATTTTCTCCGATCAAGCTCTTTTTGGGCTCAGTTGTGCTCTCTTGTGTACAAAGCCCACACACCAAATTTCAGTCAAATCCATTAAGGGTTAGACCCCCCCCCTACCACCATCTTTGGGGGGCCCTCAAGGGACCCAAAAATGACTATTTTCGAGCACAAAAAGTGGCTATTTTACTGTCTGAAATCATCCCAGTGCCACTGAAATAGTTCATATGGGGGTTTTTGAGGGTGCTGAGTCCATCTATGATGATAATAAATTACCCAGAGGTCAACATGACTTCATAACATGCTATATTTGGTCAATTCAGCCCTCGGATTACCCGAAAATGACAATTTTCGAGCTGAAAAAGTGGCTATGTTCCTGCCTGAAATAAGTTAATGCAACTGAGACTGGTCAAGTGGGGGTTTTGAGGGTGCTGAAGTCACCCATGATGAAACTGATTCACCAAGAAGTTATGCTTTCTTCATAACAAGCAATACTGGTAAATTCCTCCCTCGGATTACCTAAAATTGGCTTTCTTGCAGTTTTAAAATTATTGCAAAGCACCAATACCAGTTTTTTAGTGATTGTTAGACATGAGAATTTGCTTATACATTAACATGTATCAATCAGAGGTGGTAACCATGGAATTTAACATTGGCAATGGGTCATTTTTCATTATTAATCCAGAACATAATAACTACATATACGTAAAAGCACATTTATATATAAATGAAAATACACCTCCGTAAGATACATGATTATATTATACTTTAGCAATTTACTAACATAGCTTTGCTTCCTTTTTTTCACAAATCCATAGACAATGAATTGAACACATCTAAACAGCCCATAGTGACTTGATTTTCTCAATCCATAAAAAAAACAATTTGCACACAGTCATTGTAAGATCTGTTTTGACACATGTAAAATCAGGATTTATATGGTAGAAACAATATTCACAAAGGTACCTTCAGTGTCTTCTTGAACTGCTGCATCTTAATTTTGTGTCAATGGGACATCACCACAATGCATTCAAGAAGAGTGCCATACTGAGTCACAGAATACATTTCACTGAAGTGTTTTATTTCAAATCTCTGCATATGTGTATTACTGAGAAACTCCAGCACAGTAACTGTTCTGCTGGGTTGTGCTGGATGCAGATCTGAGATGTAGCTTTCTTGGTACACTAGAAGCTATTCCCATGGCAAATTTTACCAGGATTTCATCAGTCTACCACTTCACTGCATTTGTACAGTACACCCGCAGCAGACTGGTTTCAGTCAGTAATACTTGATGTCCGTGATGCCCATCTTAACAGAATCACTAACAACAGCAATATACTTGATGATACTAAATATTGATACATATTCTTTTCCTGTTTCTTGAAAATATGTCTGGTGCAAGACCAACCAATTACCTGCCATATCGAGATACTCAAATACCCATGATGAAGGTCTAACAAATAACTCTAGTCAAAGGTCATCATTTCCTGGAACTTTGGCCTATTACATCAGGTTGAGAGGCATTATGTTCAGTTATTGAGCAAGAACTTGTAACATCTGGGTCCAGTGCAGAGTCAAAACAGCTGAGCACAACCAGAGGTTCCATCAGGTACTATATAGAACAGAATAATGAATTTGCTGAGCTCCTGGTGACATTTGAATTGAATCTTACATTAGAGCTTGGATAGGAGTACTATTTGAGCATCTACACATTACACAAAATTTGTTGGCTCTGCCACAGCAATGTTGGAAACAGGCATAGAATATGCAGCCATGTTCAACATCATCAAACACATTGCTGGTGTAAGGCTTCAGACAGAAGGAGCATTTAGAACTTTGGAAATGTGGCAATTCTGATTGCATTGTCTTGGTGTCCTGCTCACATAGAATGAAGATAAAATATTTGTAAACCAAGACCATTACACATACTAAAGACCCTCCTGTATTGAGTATATATATGTTAATTAACATTTGAGCTGTACAAATGTGTTAAAAGTAATTTCCTGAAGAAGAGGCTGCCAATCACTGGGGGTACCGCCTGGACTAATGTCTGGGAGCAGTTTCTATAATCCTTTGCTTAATTGCATCCTGTCCAAATTAGCAACCAAATGCATAAAAACAGAACATAAAGCCCAATCCATCATCAATATTACTTCCCAAGATTTTGCAAAAATGGCCATGTTACTAAATTGCCAAATTAAATCTTTTGCTCATATTGCAAAGATTATACTATTTATTATGTGCATTTGCATATCTGAAAAATATTGTTAAGGAAAAGCTGGCCCACTGCAAAATTTGAACTCAGTGCCTTCCATTTCCAATTGAAACAAATTAATGGATAATGAAATGCTCATGTCCAGCATCCCTAAAACACAGCTATTAGTGCTTTGCAATAATTTTAAAATTGTAGGAAATCCTCTCAACAGAAAACAGCCAAATTTAGGTAATCCGAGGGCTGAATTTACCAATATTGCTTGTTATGAAGAAAGCATGACTTCTTGGTGAATCAGTAGCATCATGGGTGACTTCAGTACCTTCAAAAACCCCCACTCGACCAGTTTCAGTTGCATTAACTTATTTCAGGCAGGAACATAGTCACTTTTTTAGCTAGAAAATAGTCATTTTCGGGTAATCCGAGGGCTGAATTGACCAATTATGGCATGTTATGAAGTCATATTGACCTCTGGGTAATTTATTATCATCATAGATGGACTCAGCATCCTCAAAGACCCCCAAATGAACTATTTCAGTGGCACTGGGATGATTTCAGACAGTAAAATAGCCACTTTTTGTGCTCGGAAATAGTCACTTTCGGGTCCCTTGAGGGGCCCCCCAAAGATGGTGGTAGAGGGGGGTCTAAGCCTTAATGGATTTGACCGAAATTTGGTGTGTGGGCTTTGTACACATGAGAGCACAACTGAGCCCAAAAAGAGCTTGATCGAAGAAAATTTTTGAAAAATGGGACACCCTAAATACCATAGGTCCCTCAATTCCCAGACATGCAGAGTTCATTTAATATTCAAGAAACAGCCCTAGATGCCTCCTGAGACTAAAGTCAATACATGGCCATATTCTGTGCATCAACTTTGCATTGTGTGCAGGAACAAAAATCTGTATGGCTTGAATTTTTCCTTTTCAGGACTCCCTCTCGGCTTTCGGCTTAAATGAATCAAATCACAATGAGAGAGAGATGAACGGCAGTTTAGTCGACAAAAGAGAATACCAGGTAAAAATGATGCTGCTGAATTTCTCCACAAGTATAACACAGCGTTTCAACAACTTCAGAATACAGTCTGGTTAAAACTTTGAAGTCAAAAGTATATATCACTTGCATGGAATTTTATGTACCGTGCCCCATATCTTAAACTATATTGGCATTATTAATATTGGTAGTTCTTAAATGTCATATTATCACTTCCTCTTTCTTTTTTAAGTACTACAAATTACTCCAGCAAGATATGGAGGTTTAAACACATCCTTTCCACAATGTGACAATGACACCGTAAGCATAACTTGTCAGCACAAGTCAGCTGCATTCAGACTCACTTGCAAAACACATTAATGGGTCCAACTAATTATCTAGGCGATATCTTATAGAGATACTGCAGAAGCAACATGCCACAGGCAACCACCTTGACTCAGTCAGCTTGCTCCAGCAGCAGCAGAAACTTCATTTTAGTGGCACTTGACACAAGGATTCCCTGTCAGCCAACTATAAATCAGAAGGCAATTAAAGAAATCCTGAAATGTGATTAAATCAGGACATAAAGGAGCAATTGCTTTTGGTAATGCTGCTTCAAATGCATGGCTTGCTGCTGCTAACTAGTCTTATCGTTTCACGAGCCTCCATTTGCCTAGAAATAGCCTCAGGATTTTCTTACTGTTTGCATATTGATGTGTTGTAAAACACAAGAACAAGTTGTAGGCACCTTGTACATTTTGTTTGTACTGTCAACAACAAAAGCTGCAGGGAAGAACATGTAATAGGAAATTTGCAATTGACAGTTGACACTACACAGCACGTAATAAGGGTAGTGTCCTAAAACAGCAATCCATTACATCCTCATTTCAGGATATTCAAGGCAGGTCAGTCACCCCTTTTTTCAAAAAATACAGTATTGGAACTTTTGGATAGAAAGGCAGAAAGTATAGGTACAAGTAGACAGAAGGATATTTCAGACACACAATATTTATAAACGATATTGATATGACAACTCATCACCAAGTAATCGTTGCTTTGCAAGGCAAAATGCTGACAGATACCAGAAGAGATAATGCACTTCCTTGAGCTGGGACCACAGGAGACAGCCCAGAACCAAGGTCCGTACAATATAACCAGCATATAAATCAGTAGTTAGGCTAACCAAAATTCGACTGGGTCAGCATAAATACGCATAGATCGTACAGAATAGTGAGATGAGCATATGGCATCTTGGGTCAGTCCGCCTCAGCTGCTTCAGAGCTTGCTCCAAATGATGCTTGACAAGCATTGCCAGTACCAGAGCAAGAGCCAGACATGGCAGACAAGTTCAGAAGCTACCAGAGACAAGAAGATAGAAGCCCTACTCCAAGTCAAGCTCTTTGCATGTGGCCAGAATTCAGACAAGGCAAGCACAAGGCAAGCACAAGGCAGAGCAAGGCAGAGCACAAGGCAGAGCAAGGCAGAGCAAGGCAGAGCAAGGCAGAGCAAGGCAGAGCAAGGCAGAGCAAGGCAGAGCAAGGCAGAGCAGGTCTCATGCTATTTGCAAACAACCGCATCAATGCTTGAAAGGGACAGCTGGTAAAAATTAAAAGAGCCTTTTTTGATGGTCAGGACAATACTAGCAAAGCGATTACATCACATATCTCAAACAGCTAAGTACAATTTCACAAGACATACAGATCCCAAAAATATTAATAAAATTGTGTAAGCAGTTTTGAAGTTAAATGCAAAACAGCCTAAGACATAATCGTCAACCCTACAGTATAAAATACACTAGCTTGTAGTAGAGTATGTTGTTATAGCAAGGACCTGATCTCAACTTTGGACCATTAAGAAGGAGGTCTGGTATACAAGCAGGCAACATATCCATCATATATGCTATATCAGAGAGATGACATCATCACTTCCTGTCACATTGTTTATTACAAAGAGATCCTGTTATCATGCTGCAATGAACACTGATCTATTGTTGGTCTTCCACGACCGCCTCTGTGCACACTGCAGATAAGGTGTGTTGGCTGGGCGGTAGCTTGTTCAGCTCCGAGCTTCAGCTTTGTAACATAGAGACCAGTCAATCTAAAAGATGACTCTGTTGTTCAGCATCTACTACTTCTTCTGATCATCTTGTTTCTCTATCCTTTGGCTCTTTTTTTCTTTTATCTTGCTCCACTTCTCTTGTTCCAAGAAAACTTCTTATAACATTATTCATTGTGACCAAGTGAAATAGCAAACAGCAGTAACGTTTGGTGAAGAACGCAATTTTATCCATAACTATTTAGAAACTTTATTTGACCACTTGATAAATTATATGAGGGGGGCCAGGGGCCGTTCGTCTACAAAGGAACACTAAGACATTGCTCCATACCACTTGCATCTGCTGTTCATGTCAGACCAGCTGCTCTAATGCAAGTTGACAGTCAGGAGAGCAGCAGGAGCATCTAAACATGATGAGAAGGCAGCTTCAGCAGCATCAGCAGCAGATTGAACATTGTCAGGCCAGAGATTTGGTTGCAGAGGGCAGGATGTGCAGCATCTAAAAGTGATGTTGACAGGTCGGGTCAGCAAGTCAGTCAAACAACTGCTGATCGCTCTCCATGGGAAAGAAAAGACAACAAGGGAGGAGCAACCTCACTGTCAACCAGGGATTTTTCATTACACTCCTGTGACAGGATACCTTTTTTTCTTAAAAAAAATAAATAAAAATCCAAAAAGTTGCAGTAATGCAGGTAACTCACAAATCATTAGCTACTAAATTGTGAATGCATTTGACTTTTTGGAAAGAGTTTCAAAGGGTTGAAACACTTACCTTCCAAGTAAAATACATATAATCTTGGCACAAGTAAAGTAGCAAATTTAGTTTAACCACTCTATGTTTCAAGTATCTAAGACAGATCAAGATGTCCTCAACTAAATTTGTTATAACATATGGCAACGCCGCAACGGAATTGCTCACTCAAATTTAGTTTCGCAAAGAGTTTCAAGTCATTTGACAGAAGTGATACTTTATCAGGGACTAACCATATTTCGCTCTATCTGAGAAAGGGAAGGCTGCTCTGTAACAGGCAATCCCTCATGGCTCTATCCAGGCGGAGTAATAAAACTCCACAATTGAATTATATTTGGCTGAAACATTATGTAATACGTATGCAATACTGTACGTCCTTAATTTATTCACTGTGTAGGCTTATTAGGACAAGAGGTGGACATGGCAATGAAGGCAAAGGATGATTGAAACGCCATCCAGCATAGGCCAAGGTCACCTGGTAATAGCCAGATTCGAACCCCAGACCCAGCGATGGGAGGACACGACATTAATGAGTCAAACATATGATTGAAACCGGCAACGGCTTGATTCGAACTCTGGACCCAGCGATTGGCAGCCAGCATGCTACCACTGCGCTAGTAACCACTCCCCCTCACAAAGGAGACAATGTAAATTGATACACAAAGAAAGAAAAAGAAAACAAAGCAGGAAGAAGAGAAACGATGAGAGAAGTGACGCGGATGCAAGAATCGATAAGGACATGACTCAAGTGAAAATGCAACACAAAAGAGGCACAGAAGAAACAGAACCTTACAGAGGAAAAAGCAGCTATAGAGATGGAGTTGTGCTTTCTGAAAGGCAGAAGAAAGCCAAAGAAAGGCTAGAGTACACCATCAATGTTCATCAAGTCACAAGTTGCCTTCACATAATTATCACCTAATGTCTTGATGGTGTGCATTTGGTGCTCTTGGGGTTGAGAATGAATCCTTTGTGACGCTATCTCCTCTATTCTACAAGCTACCAGGAACATTTCCTGACGAAGTCAAGAACTGACAGAAAGACCAGTTGATTATAATAATGTCAAAATCATCTTGTCAAACATAAATACAAAAATAGAGTAAATATAACATCTAACTACATGGTGTAGTAATGATATACAGTTGCAGATTTTCCATTTCATACACTAGCCACAGTATGGCCGGTGTATGAAATGAAAAATATATTAATTATATTTTTCAGAAAAGTTTGTCACGTTCACCGGATATTCTCCATCTAATTTGAATCAGGAACCAACCAAACCATCCAAGATATTACGAGACACAAATATTCGCTTTATAAGAACATACGCATGATACAGAGCTCTTCCGGCTGGCTAAGTATAGAACAACTTTTCCATCCGAAAATCACAGAGGCACAGTTACAAGACATCAAGGACTCACTGTCCTTTTTGTGCCACGAACATTTTACATCTGGATGAGCAGATGATTTACAACAAGTCTGCACCCTTGTGAGAGCTAAAATAAGTAGAAGCACGATTGTTGCCTCCATATTTTTGTGCATACAGTGGTACCTGCATTCTAAGATCCCCTGTTGTAGGACCGACGTGCCTTATGTGACCGCCTTCCTCCAGCACAAAGTATAGACTAGTATTTTTAGTGCATTTTGTACCCCAACGAGAGACCGCACCCCTAGGAGATATTCATGACCGCAGAAGGCAAGGTCTTATAACGCAGGGACCGCTGTATAAAATATAACCTCTGCTGGTCTAAATCACCTACACCTGCATGCTTTACCAGTTTACGGGGAATACTTTGAATGTATAGCGAAAATTAATCGATGTCTCACAATTCAGATAAACCAGGAGAGTGAATGCACTCAAAAAAAAATTCAGACAAAATTGGTTTTTTTAGATTCAAAATGGTTTTCTGAAAAATCAAATTTCAATGCAAAAAACCAACATGGATTTTTTTTACAATCCATGTTGGTTTTGCATTGAAATTTGGTTTTTCAAAAAACCAATTTTGTCCCGACATTTTTTAGAGTGTGTGTGCCATTGGGAGCTGGTTGAGCCGTGGGAATTATACAATAGCAGAACAGGGTACCACTCAAGGAGAAGATTAAAAAGATGGAAATGAGATATTTGCCATTCATGAGGACTTCACCAAACACTGCATTTACATCACTGAGTAAGTGCGGCAACACACCGGCTATAATCCAAATAAACAGACAAACAAAGGGTATACCAGGTGCATCGTAACAATCAGTCTTATGAATTTCCATCAATTGTAAGCTGAGCGAAAAAACGTAAGTGGCATAGTTTCCAAGAGGATTCAGCAAATGAATAGATATATAATTGAGTTACAATTACAAACGCGGTAGAATACATCTCACCAGGCCTCCTTAAAGCAGAAGTCAAAAGCATTGATTCAGAACTTCTGAATCCATACTTAGAATAATATTCAGAACTTCTGAATTCATGCCTAGTAATATGATTCAGAACTTCTGAATCCATACTTAGAATAATATTCAGAACTTCTGAATTCATGCCTATAACTTCTGCTGTAATATGGCAGCTATTTATAGCAGCACATTTCTGTAATCCATCCATTCTCTCATTTAGCCTACTCTTCCTGCACTGACCAATCCATCTTTCAACAGTTGGTACACTGTACCCTATCATACATGTCCACTTCACGACTGGATACCAAATCAATATTTTGTTATGAGCCATAAATCAACCTTTGCCACTCCCTCAAGGATGTTCATTGCTCGGTGACTCTGCCTGACCTCTGGTTGACTTCTGTTGACCTTGGAAGGTCGGGTGTCTGCAAGGGTAGAGGTCAGGATTGCGAGTGATGGGTTGCTTTGTCAAGTGTCCAGGTCTCAGAGTCCCTGATTACCAAACCAACAAGTCTAACCTGGACTGCCCGAGCTTTGGTGCCTTGCAAGATCCGCATCAAGAATCAAGAACCGGAGGGTTGACGTAGACAAATCTTCGCCATTAAGATGGATGGATGGATGTTTGGGGCTTTACGTCCTGTATTTATGCACTTGGTAAGCTAATTAGGATAGGAGGAGGACACGGCAATGAGGCGAAGAATGATTGAAACAGCCATCCAACATAGGCCCAGGTGACCCGGTAAGAGCAGGATTCGAACCCTGGACCCAGCGATTGGCAGTCTAGCACGCCACAACTAGACCATTTCTCCCCCCCCCTTTCGCCATTAAGAGAGTCTAATACTGAATCAACAATCACTTAGGCATGGCAGTTCCAATATTTATAAGTTCTGACATGGGTCCTTGCATAATGATAATAAATTCTATTATGAGAATGGATCCTATAGGATATTATAGATCTTGCATGGAACAAGAAATAGGCCTAGTGCCTCGCATTTGAGATAAGAAAGGGATTGGGACAGTAGGCCTATCCTCCCTCCACTCTTAAATAGCTTGAAATTGTGAAGCTATTGAGGTTTTCCTCACCAATAATTATTTCATATTTCAAACTCCAGACGAATATGTCAAACAGCAGAGAGGCGATATAATTATATGAATTTATTTTAGCCTTGCTCAGAATTCATGTAATATAAGTTTTATCCTGTTAAAGCTCAAATTGCTTTCAACTGTCACTCTACGCAATTTGATTTCTTCATGAGCTTTCTATTTCAATATGTCGCGATGAAACTGGCTTATAAATGAAATTTCTGAATGAATCGTTTTAGACAGTTTGGCATTTCCGCAGTTTCTGAAATAGAAGTGGAATAAAGACCTGAACCCTTTGAACAATATATAATATGCAACTAAATCTCAAACTTGGAGTAGGTCTATGAAAGAAAAAGAAGATAACGGCTCTCAGCGGTATACAATGCACATGTACCGGCTTGTAGCCATGTATAATTGATATGCTTTGACTTCAGAAACAAATGGACTTTAGTGTGGCAAAGTTTAACGCTCTAATGACTTCCACCAATCAAGTAATGACAATTAAACATAGGAGAAAATAGTTGTGTAAGGAAGAACCAATCATAAAATCAAGCCCCAGCATATAATATGTGCCACATATCCAATTGTGGTGACAATATTCTAACCCATGCAACAGCTAGTGTTGGGCAGTTCTGATATATTTGGTTCGGTTTTCGGTTATTTCCGACCCTAGAACCGCGGTTTCGGTCCCGGTTTCGGTCCCAGTTTCGGTCTGCAATGACAATGTATACAACACAATTTTGCGATCCGTTAATTCGGAGTCCAGGGGGAACAACAAAACTACAACCATCACTCTTGGAAAGATGACATTCTTTTTTATATTTTCGTCATTTTCTGAATAAAATAAGAGGAAACACGACTACCGGTACCGAAAGACACGCTTGTTTGATTGAATTTCGGTTCGAGTTTCGATTGTAGTGGTACAACCGAAACCGAACCGAAATTTTGGGAACAGCACAACACTAGCAACAGCACACATCTCTGGCACCTGTTGCCCAGCAGTTGGTGTCAGCAACTCATATAATGTAGGGAGTTGTGCCTGGGGCAGGGCGTCACTCACAAAGTGTCACCAGGCTGCCCCCTGCATCCTTCCTGGGCCCGAGGTCATTGTCAACAGTCCGTAACAAGGCTCTTCTACCCTCCAGGCCCTCATTGCCCCCCAAGAGGTCCAAAAAGGTCCACTAAGGTCCACAAAAGCATCTAAAAGGTACACAAGGTCACTTCATGCGGTGTCAGAATCTGCCCAGCATCCTGAGGCTGACTGGACCATTGATCGGCTAAGGGCTATTTCTCATAACCGCCTCTCACAATCCAGACTCACATTAATCAAACTACTTCTCAATATACCGCTTGGATAAAGGCATTTCAAACTGCTAAAAAATACAATATTGATCACAAAGCAAAAGCAAGGCAGCGGTGCAAGGAAAGACCTTAACAGATTGGTATGGTATGGCCATCTAACATAGACCACATATTCTACAATACAAACATTTTTACAACACATACAAAAAATGTACATGCACAGCAGTTACCCTTATATAACTGCAGACACGTTCATAAGCAATCAGGTGACACTGTCCAAAGTGTCCATAGGCATTCAAACACCGATCATGGTGTTGCAGAATTTCAGAGGGACACAGCAGTTTGATTAGCACAGTTCACAAAAACCGTGTCAATCCAATGGTACCAGTGCAACATAGTCTCACAGAGATGCTTCATTTAAAAAACATGGGTCTCCTGATTGAAATTGGTGTCCCCATGCGCGGGTGAGTTACATGTGTCCTAAGTGACAGTGAGTCACCATAACTCACGACACATCCCCTTGGCATACCCAGGCACTCAGTAGATGATTGGCGTTTTCTGAATTCCCATAACATGCAATATCAAGCAGAGGGAAACACTTCCTCAGGCGACAGAGCACAAATTACCAACACCATGTCTAAGTCCCTCAGGAAAAAGCTGCGAGTCACTTATCAGACAGGGGCACCAATAAAGTCTATCAACTCACATGCTCTGAAAAACCAGCAACTGTCCCTCATTCAACAAACCCATAGACACCACATGAGTAAAAATTGCTTTTTTATTAGCCATTTAATTCAGTATCAAAGAAGTCTAAAGTTGTACTTTTGCATAGATACAACCACCAATGACTACAAAGACAGTTGTGCAATGTGCATGGTGCTATGATGCTGACAGCAATTAGATCGGTAATTTGGCTTTTTTTTAACATGTGCTTTTCTGAAGGCATTGTTATGACTACACATGGGGTATCACTTTTATTAAATGACAAAGGCGGGAATGTCCTTGTGGGCATGGTAAACACTTTTTGTCACTGTGAGCATTGACCAGTCATTCTCTACACAACTATAATCTGGGCTAAATCAGGACTGATGTCTTCATTCCTTTTACCCGATTACCACAAAATGATTGTCCTCCCAACAAAAACAAGGGCATCCCCATCATAAACATTACTCAACAGGTTGTTTTCACACCTCTCCCTGCTAGCCTTACGAGCAGTGCCAGACAAAGAGCCTGCTATTTATCCGCTTGAGTTTGCATCTGACAGGGTGACACCAGCCTCTCTCATCCTGTTATGAACATTAATAGTGCCAATGTGACAAATGCTATTAAGCCCTGTGTGTGCGCAACATCATCCTGAATATAAATACAATTCCACATGCTTTAAAACTTGCTCCACCAAGAACTTGTACGGCATGCTCATACTTCAACCTTATGCTTTGAATGAACAAGATGCTGTCAGAGAGGAAACCTTTAAATTTCCTTCAGAATTCCCTGCTCTATCACTTCCTCTGATTATCACTATTTTCACATACCGGGTAGAGCCAAATAATAAAACTTGCAGTGGCTGCTGTGAATACAATTCTTAATCAGAAGCAGTATTTTGCACAGTTGGTCTTACTTGCATTATATCCATTAGTGACAACTGCTAAGTTCTGTAAATACAATCCTATGCGGGTAAGCCATGACCTTATTTTGACAGTTATGGATTGTGCAGCAAACTCCACATTAGATAGGTAGATCTATCATGCAGAGCATTACACCTAATCAATGTAGGTAGAGACCTCCTGCCTCTTCTTGCGCCAAATTTTCCGTTTTTAGAAAATAGGAAAGGATAGATACTATAACAAAACAACCCAAGTCAGGGTCACTGAGTAACAATATCACGAGCTGTTGTGTGAATTAATATCACTCGAGCCCGCAGGGCGAGAGTGATATTAATTCACACAACAGCGAGTGATATTGTACGAAGTGCCCTGACGCGTGGTTGTTTTGTTTTTATCACCTGGTTTTACCTCAAATTTTCAATTATAAAGAGAGACTATTTTCTGCCATTACAAAAATGTGACGTCACCATGGAGCAAGAATGGACATGACGTCACAACCCAATTGTTTTGGCCATTGTTTTGTTTGTGACGTCATCGGGCATCTGAAATGCTGGTGATGTCATAACCATTGTTAAAAAATATTGCCCTTGAAGGGTGGTATTTTTTACAATATCATAGGCCCTGATATTTTGACTGTAAACAGTGATATTCACTGCCAATCAGGTGATAATATAAACTAAATAAACAGCTGGACAGAATGAGACTGACGTTGCTGAAGTGAGTTGTTCTTCAGAGCTGAGTAGATGATACCTCGATCTGCTTGTCAACCTTATGTTGGTCATTCAGAATACAACAGAAAAGGCCATTGATCCATCACTAAATCGTGCAAATACAAGGCTCCCACTGCCCTGCAATACACAATTATACATCTCATACTTCAAATCTTGGGCTGATGACACTACAAGATCTGATCGCTTGGTTATGTTTGTTGCCCAACTTACCAGACTGGTCGGGCTGGCAGATGAGTTGCCATATCAAGACATGGTGACTAAGCACTTGTCAAAACATATTAATGTTGGTCATTTAGAACAGGTGTCAATAAACAAACTCATTAACTTATTTGAGATATGCACTTGTGAGAAGAAGGTTAGGCAACCAACATGTAACTGTCAATGACGAGGAAAAACCACTTTGCAAATTGAAAAAAAGAAATGCATTTTTTCCAAAGATCTAGAAGTGAGAATGGCAGAAGGAGAGTAAGATGCAAGCAGATGAGGGTGCATGATTAACAACATCTTCACAAGCAACAACATCGGCAGTAGCATCAGCAGTGGCTAAGTGCGTTAGTCGCATCATGTCACTAGAAGGATATATTTTGCTTAGAGGGTATTGCTTTATTAAATGACAATGGCAGGAAAGTCTTCGAGAGCATTTTGTGTGACAGTTTTTTGTCATTCTGAGCACCAACCAATAATTTTCTACACTACCATAATCTTGCCTAAATCATGACAAATGAATGTCCTCACAATACAACACAAGCACTAATGGCTAGTTCTCACGGAGACGTAACAGAGGGTTTAAGTGACGGCGTTTCTTATATTTCCAGGAAAGGGCAAAGATTTGAGCATGTTCGCCGTCAATTTTGGCTTTACGGCGCAACAGGAACAGCATGCGTCGCTTTAAGAGGTCTTTCTACGCAATTCCTAGAAATTTGACGATGCAGGAAAAAAAGATTCAACCGAATCTTTGCGAGGAAAGAAGTGGTGAAGCAAGAAGAAGCGTAAAAAGAAATCAGTGCGCGCCGCAGATTTTTAAAGTTGCGACGCACAAAGAAGAGCTTCGACGCAGAAACAGCAGTGTAGCAGAAAGCTCTTGCTTCATGTCACATGTTTCAGACACGCGTCGCAGAAAGACACATGTTCGACGCACGTGAGAGGGTGCGCGCCGCGTCTTTTGGACCCCCAATGCAGCAGACAGAGTGGCGCCTGAGTGCATGCGTTGTTCTATTTTTAGCATCAACCCTTTGTCTGCGTGTCACCCTCTTTTTGCGCAGCGGCTGGGGCAGCAGCAGCGAAGCAGGGGGGGCGAAGGAGGGGGAAAGAGGCGGTCCGCACCCTGCATATATATAGAGGAGGCCAGTTTAGAGCACCATACCCACTCAGACCTTCGACCAGAACACACCTAGAATCCACGACACTATTATCAACTGCTACATTTGCTGCTACTTTTGTTGCTACAATTGTACTTCAAATTGCTGCTACAACATGGGACCAAAGAGGAGAAAGGGCACCGTCGTCACCAGGGCACCAACCAAGCTCAGCACCAGGTCAACACTCCACACTCCTGGGAGCACTCCAGTGACAACTCCAGCTACAACTCCAGCTGCAACTCCTCTCCATGAACCTTCAGATGCTGCAGTGACTGCCTTCTTTACTACAGCCATGGCAGACCTCTCTCTACCTGGGCTCTACACCTCCACTACAGCTGGCAGCCAGACGAAGACCACCACTTCAACCACCAAAGCCACTGTCGTCAGCGAGACCATCTTCGAGGGCCGGCCAGAAGACAACACAACAGAAGAAGATTCTTCAGTTGAACTCTTTGAAGAGGAAGGAGACAAGCCTGCTGACAAGCCTGCCAAGCCTGCTGCCAAGCCTGCTGACAAGCCTGCCAAGCCTGCTGCCAAGCCTGCTGCCAAGCCTGCTGCCAAGTCTTCCACGGGTCTTCCAGAGCCTACTGCCAAGTCTACTCCAAAGAAGCAGACTCCAAAGAAGCAGACTCCAAAGAAGCAGACTCCAAAGAAGCAGACTCCGAAGAAGCAGACTCCCAAGAAAACAGCAGAGAGCCTGCCTGTTCTTGCTCTAGACAGAGTGGCCATCCATGAGGACACCTTCGAGGAGGAAGAAGACTCTGCTGATGACACCCCTGCAGCTGCTGAAGCCAAGTCCAAGGGCAAGAAGGGCAAAGGGAAGCCCCCAAGAAAAACATCCGCAACAACCTGGGCATCACAGCTGAACAAGAAGATGACCTCATCAACTGGTACAAGGAGCATCCTGTGCTGTACATGAAGGGGACCAGAGGCTACAAGGGGAACGAGAAGCTGCTGCTGGACTCAGAAAAAGCAAAGGAGCTGGGCCCCAAGTACACCTCCCAGGACATCTTCAACTGGAGGAAGACAGTGCGCACTCACTTCTCCAGACTCGTCAGGCCTGAAGCTTCAGGAGCCGCCAGGAAGGAGACGCTCACAGAGAGGACGAGTACATCCTGAACAACTGTCGGTTCCTGAAGGACTCCATCGTCCACAAGCCAGGGAAGGAGCTGTCCGCCATCTCTCAACTGTCTGCCAACTGGCCAGCCTCAGACTCCGATGATGAAAGCTACAACCCTGAGGATTCCCTGCCAGCTTCCTATGACATGCCGGACCTGCCACCTGAACAGCCAGCACAGGACAGACCTGACAGCCAGCAGTCCCAAGTCTTCCCTGGAGCACCAAAGCCTGGAGCCGCTGCCAAGGGAACCAAGAGGAAGGCCCCAGGAGATGAAGCCATGCACTCCGCCATGCACGTCATCGCAGGCAGCATGCAAGCCATGTCCTCCGCCAAGAAAATCCTGAAAGGCTCTGGCTGCAAGATGTGCCCCGACCACCAGGAGTTGACACCCGACCAGGAGTACTGGAGGATGAAGTGCCAGGACCTCTACCACGTGGGAGTGCACGCCAGCCCTGAAATCAGGAGGCAGATGGTCAGGACCATTGCAGAGGCCGCCCTCTACTGGGATGATGAGGCCAGCCGCCAGTCAAGACAGCATCGGAGCACACCTTCCAGCCTCCTCATCCTCCTCAGCGCCTGCAGATGCCACCTCCTCCTCATCCTCCTCCTTCTTCGACGTATGTGCCATCACACCACCAGCACCATCCCCAGGCTTCCAGCAGCAGCCATCACTACCAGCAGCACCAGCCCAGGGAAGGAGGATCCTCCAGGCAGACTCCCAGCTACACCCCGATGCAGCCCAGCCACTCCACCATGACACTGATGATGGATGCACAGGAGAGCCCCGAGAAGTACGGCTACCCCCCTGGACCCAGCTTTGGTCAACCGGCCGCCCATCACCAGCACCAGCCTTCCCCTTTCTCCACGAAAGTAGAAGACCAGATGCAGCAAAGACAACAAAAAACCTTGGCCCTTTTAAGGGCCACCAAATCCTCCCAAAAGGGCAGGCCACGTACACATCTTATGTTGACAAAAAAAAAGAGCTTGTGTTGACCGAAAAGAGCCAAAAAAGAGCAAAAAAAACGTTGACAATCCCCAAAAAAAAGTCCCCCAAAACAAAAGTCCGGTCCTGGCCTTCATTAAAAGTAATCACCTTCATAAAAGCAAGGTGCTAGTTCCCCCTTTCTTTGCCCCAAAACATACCAAGTGCAGCACTAGTACAAGTGCTGCATTCTTTGGTATAAACATATTTTTATTGCACTAGTACAAGTGCATGAATTTCTTAATTAAAATGTAATGCACTAGTACAAGTGCTTTGCTTTTAAAAATTGTGTTGGTTGGTTGCACTAGTACAAGTGCATCACTTTGTAATTTCACTTGTCTAGCTCAAGTGGCAGGTAGATAGCTAGATAGCTAGCTAGATAGATAGAAAGATAGATAGCTAGATAGATAGCTAGATAGATAGCTAGATAGATAGCTTGATAGATGGAACACAATGCTCGTTACATATATACACTGCAGCAAAAAAAAAGCAGTTGTCGTCACTTTGCAGGGATTGGACTTGGATAGATAGATAGATAGCTTGATAGATAGCTAGATAGATAGCTAGATAGATAGATAGATACATAGCTTGATAGATGGAACACAATGCTCGTTACATATATACACTGCAGCAAAAGAAAAGCAGTTGTCGTCACTTTGCAGGGATTGGACTTGGATAGATAGATAGATAGCTTGATAGATAGCTAGATAGATAGCTAGATAGATAGATAGATAGATAGCTTGATAGATGGAACACAATGCTCGTTACATATATACACTGCAGCAAAAGAAAAGCAGTTGTCGTCACTTTGCAGGGATTGGACTTGGATAGATAGATAGATAGCTTGATAGATAGCTAGATAGATAGCTAGATAGATAGATAGATAGATAGCTTGATAGATGGAACACAATGCTCGTTACATATATACACTGCAGCAAAAGAAAAGCAGTTGTCGTCACTTTGCAGGGATTGGACTTGGATAGATAGATAGATAGATAGATAGATAGATAGATAGATAGATAGATAGATAGATAGATAGATGGATGGAGGGATTGATTGATTGATTGATTTTTGGGCTTGTTTTGTCAACATAGGATGTGTACATGGCCAGCTCAATTGGGAGGATTTGGTGGCCCTTAAAAGGGCCTGGGGTTTGTTGTTTTGAATGCATCTTCTTCAGATTTTCTCCAACTGCCAAGGGACACTTCCTGCCGACTGTTGACCCAGTCACGTAGGTAGTCTCGAGCAGCCTTGGCATCTCTGGAGGCATTTCCGTGTCGAAGTGGTTCTCCTAGGTCTCCTAATTGACGGTCTCCCCT
Organism: Platynereis dumerilii; assembly: GCA_026936325.1. Taxonomy (NCBI): domain Eukaryota; kingdom Metazoa; phylum Annelida; class Polychaeta; order Phyllodocida; family Nereididae; genus Platynereis; species Platynereis dumerilii. The sequence goes on along the minus strand of JAPTHN010000023.1, from coordinate 2,649,043 downwards.
CCAAACTCCTTCAGTGACGTCATGTGTCTGTGGATCTTCTCTGTCCATCACTTCATTGTCACGGGCATGGTGGACGCCTACTCTGTCTCGCAGAATGTTGTGTAGAACACAAGCAGCCATTGTGATGTATGTCACTCTTGTAGGTCGTTGGGGCATGGTGGTCAGGAAGCATCTGAACCTGTGTGACAGCAGACCGAAGGCATTCTCCACCACTCTCCTGGCTCTTGAAATCCTGTAATTGTAGACTCTGGAAGCAATGTCAAGGTTCCTTCTTGGCACTGGTTTGAGCAGCCATGTCTTCAGGGGAAATGCCTCGTCACCCACGATGTAATATGGGAAAGGATTGTCTTCTGTGCCAGGTAGAGGTTCTGGAGGTGGTAGGCCTAGATCTTCCTCGTCCAGGAGTTGTCGAAGTACTGTGTCCCTGAAGACGCCGCCATCAGATGCACTTCCTTGACAGCCAGCCTGCACATAGATGAACTTGTAGTCGGCATCAACGAGGGCCATCAGGACAATGGAGTGAAATCCCTTGTAGTTGTAGAACAAGGAGCCTGCAGCCTTGGGACATCGGATTGCGACGTGCTTGCCATCCAGAGCTCCAATGCAGTTGGGCAAGTTCCATTTCGTCTCAAAAGCCTTGGCTATCTCCTTCCATCTTTCAGGCTGTGTGGGTAGTGCCAGCTGTCTTTCGAAGGCATGAACGATGGCAAGGCAGACCTCAGGGATGAAGTTGCAGATGGTGTTGGGTGCCACACGGAAAGCATAAGCTAGGGACTTGTAGCTGTTTCCTGTTGCCATGTACCGCAGGGTGATAGCCAACTTCAGACCAGGTTCCAAAGCCCTCCTCATGTTGGTGTCTTGCTTAGCGATGAGTGGTCCAACAGCTTCCAGGATTTCAGCAAAGATGGCAGGGGGCATTCTAGTGTAGTTGTAGTAGCCGGACACGTCACGCACTTGCAGTTCAGGCAGCAGTTGATGGAAGTGACCATGTTGTTCCCTCTGCAGCAACCAGTTGCGAATCCACCACCTTTTCTGTCTCCTGGCCCTCCTCCTCCTCTGTCTCAAATAGACAGCTCCGATAGCAACAGCAGCAGCACCAGCCACAACAATAATTTCTTCTTCATTCATCATGCATATGTTCAGTAGGCAGTCGTTGTGTTCTCATTGAAGGGCAATCAGCAAATGAAGCAAGGAGGTCCTCTGTGTCCCTTTTTATAATGACCAAAAGTGACTCCTGCAGCAGCCAAACACACTTTGCCGCAGCGCTGCAACAACAGACATTCGTCGATGCTTAAGAGACCTTCGTCGCTGCTTAAGGCAAGGACGACGAAGAAGGTCAGCATCGACGCGCCTGTAATGTCCTCGGCGCTTTATGAATGCATGTGCGACGATGAACCATCAAGTTACGCAGTAACAAGTCCCTAAATGCGGCGTTGCATCCTTACAGTCTTCGGCGAGGCTGTCATTTTCAGCGACGCATCTTACCTCGGGTGTACGCTGAAGGTTTCCTGATGCGTCGCAGGTCGCCAATTTCAGACGTAGCTGCCTCACAACCATCAGCGGCGTAAGAGGAAACAACATTGGGCGAAGTAAAAGCAGCCTCGCCGAATTCCAAAACAAAGTGCGACGCGTCTGTTTGGAACTGCGCTGAGGAAAGAGAGGCGGAACGCGGCGAAGAAAGCTTAAGCAGCGCCGCGGACACCTCAAGACTCACCGCGGCTACTAACTTTAAGCGTCGCACATGACACTAATTGATTACGTAATGTGCCAAAACCAACGTTCTACGCCACAACCTTCCAAGAAATGACTTCTCTTGATGCGTCGCTCTCAAATCGCCGTCGTGAGAACTAGGCATAAGAAAGACCACACATCCTCATCTCCGCCATAAACATCTTTTAACAGGTTGTTTCACACCACTCCCAGCCAGTAGTGCCAGACCCCGAGCCTGCTATTTTTCTGCCTGTTTGCATCCGACAGGTTGACACCAACCTCTCTCATCCTGTTACAAACGTTAACAGTGAAAAATGTGACAAATGCCATTAAGCCCAGTGTGTGTGACAATATCATCCAGAATAATAATAGAATTCCTCACGCTCTGAAACTTGCTCCATCAAGCACTTGTATGGCATGCAACCTTACCAAGTTATGAATGAATCGGATGCTGTCAGAGAGGAAACCTTTAAATTTCCTTCAGAATTCCCTTCTGAATTACTTCCACTGATTATCTCCATTTTCAGGTACGTGGTGCTTCCAAGTAATGAAACTTTCAACCAAGCAACCCTCTGAATACAAGTCTGAATAAGAAGCAGCGTTTTGCACGGTTGTCCTCACTTGCATTCTATAGATCAATGACAACTGCTAAGCTCTGTAAGGACAATCCAAAATGTGTAAGCCATGACCTTATTGTGGCAGTTTATGGACAGAGCAGGAAATCCCTCATCGTACAGGTACATGTACCTCAGAGAGCATTATGCTTAATCAATGACGGTGAAGACATCCCTGGGGCTTTCTTGATCTGTGATCAACTGTTTTTGAGAATAGCAAGAAAATAGGAGGGAGAAATGTAAATGTTGCAGAAGTGACAACATCATGTAAATGCCCTGCGATAAAAATATCTCATGCTTCATTTCCTGATGTAACCAAGGCTAAATAAAATCATGGAGCGATGACACTACAAGATCTGATCGCTTGGTTATTATGGATGGGGTAGCAGTATCTGGGCGGCCCACTTGCCAGACTGGTCGAGCTGGCAGATGGGTTGCTATATTGAGGCCTAGTGAGAGGCCCCCAAAGCCTTATTGGCCCAGCTCTATGTGCTGCCTTTCACACTCGATGACAATTCTCATTTCCCCAGCCAGCTCAGCTTACAGCAGCTGCGAGGTGTTCTTCAGAGCTGGCTGGGTGATGCCTCGGCTTGTGAAAACATCTTTTTGTTGGTCACTCAGAATACACCAAGAATACATACCTTTTTTTTAAATTTTTATTTTATTTTATTTTATTTTTATTACGACAATGAAAAATGTCACACCTGACACATTTGTCAAATACCACAGTCCAGCAATCAATACAACATAACATAAATAGTGGTGGTTATAACTGCTTATGTTTTACTTAAATTAATAGTAGAATACACATCAGTTTAGTAGTAAATGTACAGTCATTGAAAGTTAAAGAGTCTGCTTCTGCACTTTGGATGCCTGTCAAAATTTGCGCATGTTTTGACAGGCATCTAAAGAAACTTGCAAAGAAACCAGCATGATCGAGTGTCATTCAGCGATAATTAGAGAGAGAGACATCATAATGAAAATGAGAAGGGACAGCTAAACACAAACAGGTAGAGTTCATAAATACTGTTGGTTGAAAGGCCAGCGGCAGCAGGGGTTTCTATATACAAGGAGTATGGCCAAGAGCCTTCATGGAGCTGTAGCCAGATGTTTTATTCAGAAGCAGGCCGTCAAATGAGACATAAATGGTATATGACAGGGAGATAATAGGTTAGCAGTGGCTGGCAGCCTTGCAAATTTGCCAACCGTTCTGTTAGGGCTCTCTGCTTAGCTCTCCAGCTGGCTCAGTGCTAGCTCTGGCCCAACTCCCTCAGCCATTTACCAGCCGGCGAACAATTGGGGCTGCCATATTCCAGTCACTGTCACTTAGCTGGGCAGTCATCAAGCTCCTCAAGTGTCAGGCACAATAAGCTGAGGTTCAATGAAGAGCCAGGGTGGAGGAGGGAAGAGCCAAAAGGGAGAAAGAGAGCCACAAAAGACTAGCACAAAACACCAGCACCTGTTCAAGGGGAAGGAACTCGAAGCTGGAGAAGGGTATTGATAGCTCAAGACTGGCATCCTACTAAAAAGGAAGGCAAACTATTGAAAATAGCCACAAAATAGGAAGGTTTAAATTCAACTACACTGCGTTCCCAATTATTATGCAACTATGCTTTTTTGCATTCTCTCAAAAAGAAATAACACTATTTGAATATTCTTTTCACATAATGATAAGTGTACCATGGAGCTAATATCCTGCCAATTTTGTCCAATTCCGTTGACTCAGTTGGGAGTTATGCCATATAATGATGTTTTGGGGTGTTCCCAATTATTATGCAAATTCTTGGAAAAGCATCCATGGCCACTCAAAATGACCTGAACTAATCTGAAGATGCCATCAACATATACCCCATAACACAAAAGAAAAAGTATAACCATCATTTCAAACATAGATGCATTCATAGCCATTCATGTTATTCGACTGCATTGAAATAGCATTGAAATTACAGTTTTATTGCAATAAAAAGCCCCTGTTAGCCAGAAAAAATGAAAAATCATTACCTAAGTCATCTTCCACTTTCCTTAGATTTAGAACTCTCATGTAAACCAATGGCAATTACAGGCACCGCTGTATGTGAGAAATATCTTGAAATGAATTGAATGCATCCAACTGCCAATGCTATTCCGATGGGAAACAGAAGTGTGAGTTTTTGACTTGGTGTCATATTTTGTAAAGATATCGGATTTGATGTTTCATCGCACAGTATGACCGTGGTGTGCTATAGATATATTCTAAGCTGGAATTTTATTGATATTAATATTTTTAAGAGCATGGGAGGCTTCTTTATGGAGAAAAAAGTCAATTTCAATGGTTTTCCAATGCAGTTGTATTATATGGATTTTTTTGTCATAAAGGCACCCACGTTTGAAATGATAGTTCTATTTTTTACATATTGTTATGAGGTATATTCTAATGTCATTTCATAATCAACTTTGTTGATTTTGGGTGGCAATGGATGCCTTTCCAAGAATTTGCATAATAATTGGGAACACCTCAAAACATCATTATATGGCATAATTCCCAACTGAGTCAATGGAACTGGACAAAATTGGCAGGATATTAGCTCCATGGCACACTTATGATTATGTGAAAAGAATATTCAAATAGTGTTATTTCTTTTTGAGATAACGCAAAAAAGCATAGTTGCGTAATAATTGGGAACGCGGTGTAAAGGGAAGACATCAGAGGCCCAGGAAATGCACATTACTTTTTTAAGGAATCAGCAAAAAAAGAGGCAAACTAATTCAAAGAAAGGCCAAGAATGTTTATAAAAATGCAGAAAAACAACACAGCATAGAAGCATCATAAGTAAGGAGAATGAAACTAAAGTAGAAAGACTTCGCTTTTAAAAGCTGTTGTGTCCTCTGCAAGCACTGGGCAGAAATTTAGTTTTGCTCCCACTGAGAATCCAATGACCAGTGGTGGTTGGTTCAGTGATCGACTGCTAATGGTTCTATCATATTTTAGACACACCAGCAAGACATTGCACTAAACAGAGGTAGTAAGATGAAGGCTATAGGGGAGAGCGGGGCACAGTGAGACGGCGGGCACAGTGAGACAAAGCCCGTAGCATCTAAGTGGTACTGTTTACACATCAACCCTCTTTTGTATAAAACAAAAAGTAAGTAAGTGAGGGTCTGACATATATCCGGAATGCCTACACAGCATGCCGAGAGTGGAATATCAATATTTTGGTTTTTAGCCAGTAAAAGTAAATAATTTTGCTAAACGACTTTTTGTTATAATTCCCAAGAAAATGGGATAATGCTAATCAATTGCCAGGGATTCAAATCTTGGTCATTTGTCTTAGTTTAGTGAGATGATGAACCACAATGCAGGCTTCCGGTCCGCAGGATTAAAAAATTTAATGAAGAGAGTTGCATGGGGCACAGTGAGACAGTTTGAGGCGGGGCACAGTGAGACATCACAAACTACACTTGAAATGACCTGAATGTGATGCTCAGCTTGCAATTCACCATTAAAAACAAAATTCAGTGTAAAAAATACTGATTTTAGTGAGTCATATCCAAAGAGAAGCATCAGAAAGAATTTTGATTAGTATGTAACAGATGCGGCAGGTTAAATAAATCGTGCATGTGTCCTGTGCAATGAAGTTTCGAAACATGCTCAAAAACAGACCTAAAAAATCACCTAGCCAGCTGCTTTTATAAAAGTACAGTAGTTTCTGTAGCAACAATTGATAGAACAATTCCGCAGGTCCCAAGGATCGGCGGTTATGGCAGCAGATACCCTGTCTCACTGTGCCCCACCTGCTGTCTCACTGTGCCCCGCCCACGGGGCACAGTGAGACACTTAACGAGCATGGATGTAACTGAAAATTTCTCCAAACCTGTCAAAGGTAGGAACCTGAAACTACTTTACGATATACCCAACGTCATTACCTATAATGTGGACCAGATCTCATTTAACTGGTTACTGCCAACATTTTGGAACACTTGAAAATAAAAAAAGTGTCTCACTGTGCCCCGCTCTCCCCTACATCATGGCCATACATTCACTTTCATTTGACATACTACAAAACCCAGGGACATGGAATGGACTGTTTGGATACTGTAGCAGATTGCAGACTAACTCATTGCAAATATGTCGTTCTGAAACAATATACCGATGGACAGTGATTGCAGTAAGGGCTATTATTTGGTATTTCTCAAATACTATGTAAATGAAGGTTTGGGTATAGAATTCAGAGGAAATACTACAAATCTGTTCTGTCGGACAATCAGCCCACCAGGGTAATTCCGACTAATTCCTTGACAGAATAAGTCCATCAAATATAGAGGATAATTGATGAGTATATCTGCTACTATAGTACTACACTAAATCAGAGTAGAAGAGTCTGGAGCGCCTATAATGCTAATTGAGGACCCACAAGGAATAGGCAAGAGGCGATAAAAGCAAATGAGCTCTGCTCAATAGAAGACCTCATGCAAACAGGAAACAATATCTCCATCAGAGCAACTAAGCAGACTGAGGTTACCTTCCAAAATGCATGACCTGCCAAAGGTCAGTGTATCTTGTGCTACTCTGCATCCAAGTCACACCTCACAGGAATTGAATCCTTTGGGAATCAAGAATAACACATTTCAGAGGATTTGTCACCAACTGAAGACGAATTCTGGTCACGTATGGGGTTAACAGTAAATTATTGACATACATGAAGTTCAGATAACGCATTTCGAGTCCTCAATATGTTACGAATTAGCCAGTGCTTCAACGGGGCCGGTCTTGATACTTTTTAGTTTTGGCAATTGTCTCTACTAACAATGTCCAATGTCCAGTGACCAGGGTTCAATCCCCAGGCTGGCCATCATGTCATTCCACGACTTTGTCGTTCGCATCAAACGTAAATTGGAGGTGCCATGGGCCAAACTGGAAACAAGTCACTGACTTAGCTTGGCTACCCACATTAAATAAAAGTACCTTTACCTTTACTTTATATACAATGTATATCTGCTGATAATTAATGACAATGACAAGGCAGGAAAAGGCACATGGAACGACAGTAGCACAGACAGAAACATTCATCAATTGCAGAACCATGCCTAAATGCTGGGTATCGAAGCAGTAGTAATTTGAGCAAGCATCACTTCTAATAATGTCCTTTTCACATGCTCCTCTCTCCTACTTCTCTGAAAATGTGCTTCTGGAGCTCCACAAATTACCATTTTTGTCATAATTCTCCCACATTTTCCATCAGATTAGTATTTATGGACAATAACAAGGAATCTGATCCTTCATGCTATATTTATATGGTGTTAATTAACTTAACACTGTCATGCAGAATGGCTCTATTTCATGGAATATTCCCTCAGGTTTCATGTATTACTTCAGCACACAATTCACAACTGCAATAATGAGGTAATGGCTCCTGTGTCATTTTCAGATAATTGTCACATAATGGGTTTGAGACATTGTCAGCCTATTAGTCACAAGAAAACATGTTAAGGAAGAGCAGATATTTCATTCAGTATTATCAGTAAAGAGCAATATTTGCACAGAAATATAATCGTATTAAATTACAACTGTAGTCAGTTAAACAATTTACCACAAGAAAATAGGTAACTTCAGTTATGGACCAAGAAAAGTTCAGAAAAAAGAAGTTATAATCAGAACTTCAGAAAGAGAAGAAAATCATAACACTGGAAAGTTAACGACGGACTAAACTTAAACTGCTCTTGGCATAAATGAGTTAAGTGGGGGATTACGCACAAATTCAGATCCATATAGAAAATCCAAAAGGAATGGGCTTACTTGGCCCAGCTAACTTTGTGGGATTAGACGCAAGGAAAGATGCATGGAGAAAGTTTGGGATGGCACAGGGTGTCATATTTGTCAGGGTGTATGATAGTGCATCGGTATGGGCACCATGTTATTGGTGTAATAAATTATAATGCTTATAGCAAAGTAGAATGTATATATATAGAGGACCCCCATGCTTCTTGGAATAAAGAGATAGGCCTACAAATGAGTAGTAGTGTGCAGTATTGTGGTTTATCATTGTGGCGCTGACATGCATTGCTCTGCAGTGTAAATGATGATTGGAAAGGTGTTGCGGTCGGGTGAGTGGAGGATTACGAAAACTACTGTAGGTGCAGAACTCTTGGATGTTAAGTACTGTGAAGGTAAAAATCTGTAAAGGAAGAGTAAAGAGGAAGATTGATGTATGACATGGCCTGATCCATGGATAATTGAGGATTCCTATGCAGAAAGAAAAATCAGGCAAAAAGCTTAATTTCTAATATGGATTATAGGATATATAGAATTAGGCAGACGATAGGGGAAGTAGAAAGGATTGAAATTGTGTAGTCTTGTTAAGTTGGTCTGTAGTGTGCTGATTTGTAACAAAGAACCTGTTTTGTATAGTTTATTTGATGCCTCCCTCTTCTGAGCCCAGGGAGAACAATCCACTATTACTGTTGCAGCCACGTGAATAGAGCTGTTTGGATAGCATACATGTGTGGATAGGGTGTTAGAAGTAAGAGATAGTTCTGCAAAGATAAAAATCTGTAGAGGTTTTGAAAAGATGAAGATTGATGTATAGCATGGCCAGATTCATGAAGAATTGGCGATTTGTATAGAAAAAGAAAATGAGAGCAAACAACAAAAATATAAGATAGGATATACAGTTAAATTGACTCGAATTGAGTGTACTTAAAGGGAAAAGATTAAAAGAAACTAACAAGTTACCTCTTACATTGACACCAAGACCTTGATGGTCTGTAGGGGGAACGGGGCACATTGGGACGCAGGGCACTGTGGGACGGTGGGATTTTCTTGGATCCTGGCAAGGTATATGATATGGTAGTGCCATCATATCTTGTAATTTCACATCCTGATGTTTCCATGGTTTTATAGACAAATTACAGCCACATGCAGAAGTATGGTGAGCAAAAGTTTGTTTTCCTACTACTAAAGTAAATATGGACGGGTTCAATTCGAACCATTCTGTGGACAAACCATGAACAATGAGGCTTTCTCAGTGCTTGTATGAATTTTATATATCGTAACGAACAGTTAAGAATTGCTTTCGTGATAAACACACTCACTGGTGTCCGAGAAATTAGCATTTTGGTGTATAAGTCATAGTGGGGCTCATTGGGACAATGAATACGGGGCACAATTTAAGTGTCCAAGGCAACTAAATGACCTGGGACAGCACACAAAAGGTATTCAGGCCACAGGGAATAGAGGTATAGTGGATTACCATGCTCTGTGAACAAATTTGTCGCAAAGCACTGTGTGTTACTTACATAGATGTCCGCACCTAGGACAGTTTATTTTTTAAAAATGTTTAAAACTGTTTAAAGTTATTATCTATTGGCACTACAAGGTGTTAATGCACTGTATAATGTCTTACGCACTACTTATATGTGATATCCCGGCTGTAAAACGCGGGCACATTGGACAGTCATTTTTACGACTTTCTGGCTGCAAAAGGGTAGGTGCAGTCTAGTTTAGTATATTGCATTTAAGCTCAATAGTATTGGTGATATTCATGAAAACTTCTGAGTTCTTCAGTGCTTTCAGTAGACGTTAAAAGCGTCCCAATGTGCCGGGATGTGCCCCAGTTCCCCCTAGCTTATTTTGTTTCATTTACATGCGCTCTATGTTTACCGGCATACTTTTAAGTTGTGTTTTATTCTCATTTTCAGCTCACTTCTTATCATACGATGTAACATTGATGTGTCTATTTTATTTTCATAGCAGTTTTCCAGAGAAGAAGGAAAGCAGGTTTCGAAGGACTGTCCCTTGAAGCAGGTCAGCAGAACTCTCTGTTGATTAATTGATGAGAGAGCAGACCCTTGATTCCTGTCTGATGGCCGCAGATGCCTCTTTTCAATTTGTCCTGATCCTCTCCTGATAAGCTGCTGGTCACTCACTGAAGCCTTGGATGACAAGGGATGACCATGGATGTCTATAGACAACCCTATAGACAACCAAACAGATGACCAAGGATGACCAGTGGCCTGGCCATTCACTACCCAATTAATGCCTTATCTTTAGGTGTCTACCTGACAACTTGCTGTCCAGTTTATCACCAAGCCACTATCCTCTACCCCCTGATAGGATGATGCTAGATCTTCAGCTTAACAATTTGGACCTTCATTCATAAAGCAGCCCCACAAAACAAATCATCCCCTCCATCCTGTTACAGGAATTACACTCCTACAGCTAATTGCCAATCCAGTGAAAATGCAGCTAGAGTGATGGTCTTCTGGTAAAATTTTGTCAACCACAGTTGCTCAGAATTTGGCTGGCGATTCCCAATTTTAGAAGAAGTTATGAGCTTTCTGACATGTGGGAATAAATACCAAAAGCCCATTTAAGACCCGAAACATTTATCACAAAACTGCCAGGTCTTCGACTTCCTTTTAATGCCAAAGCTAAATGGTAATTAACTTCTTACCTGAACAGTAACTGTTCTCTGGTCAAAGGGTACATTTCAACCTCAGGAAACAAATCCAATGCACTTACCTGAAAATAGAAAGGAAAATAGTTAGACAGGATATAATATTGATATTTACATGATGATTTAAAGTACAAGTATGCTGCATACAGGACCATTACATGTTACAGTAGAACAATATGTTTACAATATGTACACACATGTGAATCAAAACCAATCACAACCAATCACACTTTTGTGAGTAATGCACAATGAGTTTTAAACCTTCTGTCACTAGATGAAGCCCAGAGTCAGAGAGAGAAATGGCATTGAAGCCAGAAAAGTTTCAGCAGTAAAATGAAATATGACAGCATCAGATCGTGGGTCAGTATATATGCACTGAACCTACATCACAACTTCTTTGCAGTCTGATAGCATTTTGCTACTGTTGATGACAGGGATGATAGAAAAGACATCCATTCAAACTTCGATTTACTTTTAAATAAACTTGCCCTTACCGACTTAATTAAACATTTTGCAGCGATCACAACCCAGTTTAGCCCATGGATGCTAGCCTCTGCTAACAGAGAATTTCACACAAATACCAGGAAAATTGCTCCTCTACATTAGCAAAGCAATTTGGTTTTGGAAGGAGGGGGATTGGCATGGACATTTTAGGACTGTGTCCTGCCCACAAGCCCACCATGTTGCTTACTAAGTCCCCTGCCACGTTCCAATGGAAAAGCCATGTCCTGAGCAAAGCTTCGATTATCCCCATTCAGCCGGGGGCTAAGATAAGACCACAGCCTCAAAAGCAACCTCAAGCCTCGCTAAACCCTCTAATCAGCCCTAAATGCTCAACACCTGGTATCTGGGAAGACTGGGAAGACTGTGTGTCAGGATGTGAGATGGCAGACAGAATTTGTCACAGAAGACTGGAATAAGGGCATGGGGAACACCATTGTATGACACCACTATTCCTCATATTCTCAATGCTTTTTCATTAAGGCCTCATATTATCAAAATTAGATCACTTCTCATTCACTGCACAATGAACAAAGTAGACTGCATATACCATCAAACTTCTGACGAGCAAAATCATCCCTTCCTTTAACAAAAGGCAAAGCTGGAGTTACAAAGCTGCTTCTTTTTGTCATACTCTAAAATGGAACTTTGTTTTTGTCTGAGACAAATTGGATTCTGTCAAACCTTTCGTGACAGGGAAAATTCAAGTCAGTAGCTGCAACAGAAGAATACAACTTGGATAAGCCCTGTGCTGCCACAGTGTCTCTTACTTTAGCCTGTAGGGAGTCATGGTCCTACTGATAAGTGAGCTACTGATGAGGCAAGCCTTAATTGTCATGGGATTTTCATGCATACAAGTACCCGGGTGCACATGTTTAACCTGAGGGACAGTTTGTTCAATAGATTTAGATCTTGAGGCCTATTTTATTGATTGCCCAAAATTGATGTCTTTGGGGATTTTGTTATAGATTGGAGGGTGGAGGGTCCTTCTGGGGTTTGGTTTGTAACAAGTGCAAAGGCAAACCTTATTTTGCTCTGACACACCCTCGGTATGGCCGAAGCCTTGCACCCTTGATCCCTTCTTTTCTTGTGCTCTGCTTGGGCAGTGTCATTTCTCATTTCCAATGTTGTGAGCAAGCAGATCTGCCAAATGCCAATGTCTCAAGGATGAAGTACACTAGCATACTGCCACTATTGTATCAAATATTTCCAATTTTCCAGTTGCCATAATATGATGTAACATTATCTTTTGTTCATTTGCTCTTTTTTGTCTATTGCAATTCCATTTTGTTTGTGATTAGTGTAGTTGCTTCAAACCATAGTCGCATGATTATGTGTCAAAAGCTCAACGAAAGCATTTTCACGCATAACGTTACAATAGGAATTTTGCAGTGCAGCTTCCAACCATCACATCCACAGAACCTGTTGAAACTCACTTTGGGCAGAGTTTCTGTTTTTCCTGTTAGATTCTAACGATTGTCAACCAAATTGTGAAATTGAAAATTCGGGATAGAACACTTCATTGAGTTATTTTCATTGCATTAAATAAATCATTCTTGGAAACATCATTCAATCAAATATTAATTTCCGATATTCAGCTAATGTCTGTAGTAATGACAGGTCCAGCTCAAACAAGAGGGAGCCTTAAGGACTGATTTTATCAAATTCACTTGATGAATATCTCAAGCTAATAAATCGAAAATTGATTTGCCTTGGGTGCCTTTAAAAAGCTGGGAAGCATAATGTGGATGCCCTGCCAGCTATTGAACCTCTCCCCGCCAACCTGATAAATCCAACCATTTTGAGCAAATTCCAGCCTGCTACATGTTGGATCTATTCAGCATTTTTCAATGTTCTTTTATAGAATGTTTTATTACTGTAGTCACAGGAGACTCATGATCATGCTGACAACTGAGCTGATGATGATGCAAGCTTCAACTGCAGAAGCAGCAGAACCATACACCAAGATAAGGCCAGACATAATTGATCTTTAGCTTCTCGGATCTTCCTGAGGCACTTTTTCTAGGGTCGGATGGTAGAAGGAAAAAAACAAGGTGAAATGTCAATTTTTTATAATGTCAATTTGATAAAAATTCTGGTTATGCTCAATTTTTCTTCTGTAGGCACAAAATCTGCTGCGTCATTCAATCCGAGAAGCTAAAAATTATAAAAAAGTCTGGCCTAAGCATTCATAACTTCTACAGAAATCAACAGAATGCTCATTTGACAAATCCAATTATCATTACCACCAGCACTCAAAATGGAAATCCTTCCTGCACAATCAATCAGAAACACCAATATTTTTCTGTCAACAGCCATTTATTCCAAAGACAAGACAGCCATCATGAGAATGTAGTCTCTGTTTCAGAAAAATAACAAATTTGAGCTGGATACAAACACGGGAGCCTAATTGCTCAACTTCTGCAACTCAGCAACACATAATAAGAATGATTTAGGAGAGATCTCATAATTATCTTCATATGGTTTGAGGGCAAAAATATTACAAATGGTAATGCTATCAGTTCATGATGAAATTGAGCCCTCATATCTGATGGATGATAGCAAAAAGCAGTTGATAGCCTTTTGTGTCTCCAGGCAACAATTTGTGAGGTGCTTGCCTCTACCAGAAGAATGAATCACACTCCAAAACAGATCGATCAAAAGATCTTTCTTCATAACTCTGTCATTCCCTAGAGACCCATCCGTCATGAGTGATTGTGACGGTAAAAAACAAACATTTAAATCGCGAATCCTCACTCCTGTAGCTGCATTTCAATGTCACCCCTTTATAATTCCAGATGGTTGTCGATATGCTTATTCAACTCTGAGAGGCTGACCAACTCCATGCAACAGGTGAATTAATGCAACAGATATTGAAGTTATTGGAGGTTTGCCCTCCTTACAAATTGCAAAGAAATTTTGTATCGCTTTTCAATCATACTTATGCATGATCCAGGGGTCTACAATTCTACACACTTGCACTATGAGCATTGTAGATGCGAGAAAGTGTTCCATTTGCTCAACTGGGATTGTCTATTTCTTTATTTTTCCACTAATTCATCTGCCACCTGAAGCAGCTCTCACACAAATGGCTCTCTGATCATGTTTACCTTAGCAACCAATCACCATGAGCGCCATCTTGTGTATATTGGTGAAGAGTCCCCAAATGGGTGCTTAATATTATTCTGGTCAATTGACCAGGCTATTCTTTCAAGACTCTCTTGCTCTGTCAACTGTATTTAACTGTTCAATTGGATAGGCAAATATTGTTGACACTTCTTTGACACTACTCAAAATAGCAATTAGCAACTGATGGCAATTAATGCTCTTGACACATTCATAGATAGATAGAAAGAAAGATGATAGATAAGGGGGTGCCTCCTGGGGTAGTCCTAGGGGGTGTCCCTTCAGGGTGAGGATACCCCAATGGGTGTAATGTTGCCAATGGGTGTAATGTTGCCAATGGGTGAAATGTTGCAAATGGGTGTAATGTTGCCAATGGTCTAATGTTGCCAATTGGTATAATGTTGCCAATGGGTGTAACATTGCCAATGGGTGTAACGTTGCCAATGGGTGTAATGTTGCCAATGGTGTACGTTGCTAAGGTTATAATGTTGCCAATGGGTATAATGTTGCTAATGGGTGTAATGTTGCCAATGGGTGTAATGTTGCCAATTGTGTGATATTGCCTATTGGTGTAATGTTGCAAATGGGTGTAATGTTGCCAATGGGTGTAATGTTGCCAATGGGTGTAATGTTGCCAATGGGTATAATGTTGCCAATGGGTGTAATGTCGCAAATGGGTGTAATGTTGCCAACGGTGTAATGTTGCCAGCGGGTGTAATGTTGCCAATGGGTGTAATGTTGCCAATGGGTATAATGTTGCTAATGGGTGTAATGTTGCCAATGGGTGTAATGTTGCCAATGGTGTAATGTTGCCAATGGGTGTAATGTTGCAAATGGGTGTAATATTGCCAATGGGTGTAATGATGCCAATGGGTGTAATGTTGCCAATGGTGTATTGTTGCCAATGGGTGTAATGTTGCCAATGGGTGTAATGTTGCCAATGGGTGTAATGTTGCAAATGGGTGTAATGTTGCCAATAGTGTAATATTGCCAATGGTGTAATGTTGCCAATGGTGTAATGATGCCAATGGGTGTAATGTTGCCATATGGTGTAATGTTGCCATATGGTGTAATGTAGCCAATGGGTGTAATGTTGCCAATGGTGTAATGTTGCCAATGGGTATAATGTTGCCAATGGGTATAATGTTGCAAATGGGTGTAATGTTGCCAATGGTGTAATGTTGCCAATGGGTGAAATGTTGCCAATGGGTGAAATGTTCCAATGGGTGTAATGTTGTCTATGGGTGTAATGTTGCCAATGGTGTAATGTTGTAAATGGTGTTATGCCAATGGATGGAATGTCATGAATTGTTGTAATGTTGCTAATGGTATAATGTTGCCTATGGGTGTAATGTTGCAAATGGGTGTAATGTTACATATTGGTGTAATGTTGCCAATGGTGTAATGTTACCTATGGGTGTAATGTTGCCAGTGGGTGTAATGTTGCCTATGGGTGTAATGTTGCATATGGGTGTAATGTTGCCAATGGTGAGATGTTGCCCGTTGGTGTAATGTTGCCAATGGGTGTAATGTTGCCTATGGTGTAATGTTGCAAATGGGTGTAATGTTGCCAATGGTGTAATGTTGCCAGTGGGTGTAATATTGCCAATGGTGTAATGATGCAAATGGGTGTAATGTTGCCAATGGGTGTATTGTTGCCATATGGTGTAATGTTGCCAATGGGTGTAATGTTGCCAATGGGTGAAATGTTGCCAATTGGTGAAATGTTGCCAATGGGTGAAATGTTCCAATGGGTGTAATGTTGTCTATGGGTGTAATGTTGCCAATGGTGTAATGTTGTAAATGGTGTTATGCCAATGGATGGAATGTCATGAATTGTTGTAATGTTGCTAATGGTATAATGTTGCCTATTGGTGTAATGTTGCAAATGGTGTAATGTTACATATTGGTGTAATGTTCCAATGGTGTAATGTTACCTATGGGTGTAATGTTACCTGTTGCCAGTGGGTGTAATGTTGCCAGTGGGTGTAATGTTGCCTATGGGTGTAATGTTGCATATGGGTGTAATGTTGCCAATTGTGTGATGTTGCCCGTGGGTGTAATGTTGCCAATGGGTGTAATGTTGCCTATGGGTGTAATGTTGCAAATGGGTGTAATGTTGCCAATGGTGTAATGTTGCCAGTGGGTGTAATATTGCCAATGGGTGTAATGATGCAAATGGGTGTAATGTTGCCAATGGGTGTATTGTTGCCATATGGTGTAATGTTGCCAATGGGTGTAATGTTGCCAATGGGTGAAATGTAATGTTGCAATTGGTGTAATGTTGCCAATTGGTGTAATGCTGCCATATGGTGTAATGTTGCAAATGGGTGATATGTTGCCAATGGTTTATTGTTGCCAATGGGTGTTATGTTGCCATACGGTGTAATGTTGCCAATGGGTATAATGTTGCCAATGGTGTAATGTTGCCAATGGTATAATGTTGCCTATGGGTGTAATGTTGCAAATGGGTGTAATGTTGCAAATGGGTGTAATGTTACAAATGGGTGTAATGTTACATATTGGTGTAATATTGCCAATGGTGTAATGTTACCTATGGGTGTAATGTTACCTGTTGCTATACGGTGTAATGTTGCCAGTGGGTTTAATGTTGCCAATGGTGTAATGTTGCCAATGGTGTAATGTTGCCAATGGTGTAATGTTGCCAGTAGGTGTAATGTTGCCAGTGGGTGTAATGTTGCCAATGGGTGTAATGTTGCCAATGGGTGTAATGTTGCCAATATGTTAAATAAATAAATAGATTTTGCTTATAATTCAATGAATGTGGCTTATGGTTAAGGCTATTTCCAATGCTTCGGCTCTGCTTCTGTGTATTTCTTTTCACTTCTAAGAATATATGTTAGACAACTTATTTCATCTGTGAATTTTTGCACTTGGTGGTTCTAGCCCTGGCTATCGTTCAATTCATTAGTTTTATCACCCTCGCAAGCCAAGGTATCAAGGATGTAGTTTTATGAAAACCCAAAAACGTACAAACATTGGCAAACCTCCAATTGCTCGATTCGCTTGCGATCGAAATTTCTAGTTTTGAATGCTTTCATTAATTTTAATCGGGTAATTCAATTTTCTTTTGACATGAAGAGATATCAGGACAGTGGTATTTTACCTTAAATATTTTGATGAAGAAATATATCCTTGATAGCTGATAAGTTTTCTAATGATGATTTCCAAGTACAATAGAGTAATGAATTTGAATAGTTCAAATGAGTGGAAAAGGCAGGAAGGAAACATGGAGAGAGATAGGCACCATTACTTGTCAACACGAAGAGCAATTGCCTTAACTTGTTTAAGCACCAGAGTCCTCTAAATTTGACCTGAAAGACCAGCAGGAAAGCACTTGGGTGAGAGGGGTGAAATGTGGCGGAAGAGCCCACGTGAGCTGTGCTCTTAATCAGCTCACTTCGCATTTTAATCAAAGTGCAGAGGGCAAGGAAAGAAGGGGGCAAGGAAAGAAGGGGGCAGCCAGCCATGGGACCTGTGATTGCATCCAGCCAAAAGACCTTACTCGGCCTCCCACATGCCACCAAACCCTTCCTGAGGGCTCCTTGAGGCTCCTCTGAAGGGTCCTTCTGAAGGCTGTGCTCAAGGCTTTCTTCTGGTGCACTCAGCAAAAGGCAAATGTCCCTTTCCTAATGCCTTTTAAAAACCATGGGCTTCAGACAGTTGGCAGTATTTTCTCATTGTGTAGGCCTTCATAGAGATAAAATGGCAGAATGGCTGTACAGTGTACATTTGCTCTCAGAAAAGGCAGAATTTAACAAATCATTCACCGACATTGAAATAAATATAACCTAAATAAAAACTGATCTCACTTGTTTGACATAGATCTGCAACAAACACACAACACATAATGAATGGATATGGACCAAAATGTTGCATGGACTATTTGTACTAGATTCTTTATTTTAAAGTGTAAAAGTTTGCAATCTGTTTATGTGAAATCCATGAGAGAAGCAAGCCTTACAGTAACAGCTGCAACCTGCCAAATATGGTTCACACCAAAAACAGCCCATTTTCCATTAAATTATTATTCACAAGATTTCTTTGTCAGATGATGCCTTTGCTTAGCACCTCAAACGAGTTTGGAAAAACGTTCACGACAATCTCTGATTCTCTGTTATTCAGAAAACTTTTTACCCATTTAATTCCAGTTGTGCCACCCACCGTCAGCCCATTGCCTTTCACAGCCTCTAATTACATTTTGTGTTATCCCTTGACACATGTGATGAACAACACATGTCCCCACACCAGCACACTGTCATATTTTTCGGTCAAATTCCACTTTTCTCTAGTAACTCCCCTTCCTTCTGTGTTGTCATCAGACAAATCAAAAACGGAAATTGCATTAAAATTTGCCGGGGCTCCTGCAACAAACACTCATTGTGACTAACCTAATAATCATACAATATCACCAAGAAAACGTCTCTGTATTCTATTTGTTTGCAGAAAAATATTTAGAATCTATTATATACTTTTTCACAAATTGATTCCACAACATGAAAAAACATTAAACAAGAACATTGAAAAATGCTGAAAAGATGTACATGTACATTTAGGGCATAGTAGGATTCTGGAATTGCCACATGCTACTGTTGCTCAAACTGTTTTGATTTATCAGGTTGATGAGCAGAGGTTCAATAGTAGGTTTGGCAGAACTATGAATCCACTTGATGCATTCCTGATTTTTAAAAGCAATCCAGGAAAATCAATTTGAGATCTATCGCTTGAGATATTCATCAAGGGAATTTGGTAAAATAATTCCTCAAGGCTCCCTCTTGTTTGAGCTGGACCTGTCATTACGTGAATATTGGAAATTAGTATTTGATTGAATGATGTTTCCAGGAATGATTATTTAATGCCATGAAAATAACTCAATCAAGTAATCTCTCTCAAATTTCCAGTTTCAGCAATTCAGTTTACAATCATTAGAATCAAAGAAAAACATGAAAACTCTTCCTTAAGGGAGTTTCAACAAGTTCTACATGGAAGTGATACATGGAAGTTGCAATGCAAAAATGAAATCTCTATTGATATTAACAGCCTGTTGTATGGTTTTGGGTTAAACTGCTTTCTCAAACAGATTTATAACCACACAACAATATCTGAAAAATGACTACATTAATCACAAACAGAATGCTACATGGCAAAAGACAAAAGAGTAAATGAACAAAAGATAGCATTACATTAATACAGAAGGAAATTGGACACCTTTGACAAATTGACATAGCTGTGGCAGTATGTTACTTATTAGTGTGCTCAAGAATGATCACAACAAAAACACTTTAAAACAGGAAGTAATAATCTGCAAGATAGATTCTAACTAATCGTTATGACAGCAGCATTTGACAGATGTGCAATCTCAGAAAACCGGAAAAGACAAATAGCACTAGCAGCCAACCACCAAAGCAAAGCACAAGAAAAAGAAGGGCTAAGCCTTACTGAGAGTGTTCCAGGGAAAACTAGGGCTTGGCCTTCGCACGTTTCACAAACCAAACCCCAGAAAGATCTCCACCCTCCAATTTATTACAATTTCCCCAAAGACATCAATTTGGTCGATCAATAAAATAGGCCTCTAGATCTGAAATCTATTGAACAAACTGTCCCTAGGGTCAAACATGTGCACCAAGTGTACTTGTAAGCATGACACTCTTCGGTCTCTCTGCATGTGGGACATTTCATCCTTTCCAACATACCAACACTACTTTACACTAGCATAAGCCAGCCAATAGGCACACAGGTATGTATCCCACGAATAACCATTTTTGTCTTGTAAAATGTTTCGAAGTACTCAAATGTTGAGTAAGTGAGCCCATTAAATGCAAACCCTCCTTCATAAACCGACTGCCTTGGATATAAGAGGGATAGTTCATACTCAAGTTATCATTTCAGTACATCTCCTAGAATCATCAGTGCATCACCTCAATGGTTAAAACCAAGAGCAGCTGAGCTCAGCATACATCAATGTTGCCAAGTGATTCACTTCCCTCCAGAGCTGCCTCCACCGTATCTCAGACCAGAAAGACAGGCAAGTCCACTGTAACCATACCAAGCAGGCAAACTGCTCGAAGAAGGAACTATAGATTGTGCAACATAGGGCAAAATGTTTTAACTTAAAGTATATTTTATCCAGAAAAGCTGAAAAGCAATTTAGAAAGGGAAGAGCACAATGTTTCTTGCATCCAAAGAATTACAAGTGCATACATTCGGCGATTTGTGGACACCAATGAAATTATCAATGAAAATAAATGTACTTAAGAGATATCACAGAATTCAATGGAATGAATAACCAATCCAAATGACCATGAAACCTAATAGTGTCAAGTAGTGACAAGTGCATACAATGAACAGACGATACAGTCATCTAAGTAGCACTGGGTCTTTTTCTATGGCATGACACATTCAATCTTTGATACCACACAGAATCAGGATGTCAAAGGAAGTTATCAATCTGCTTCTGCCACCTTAAACATGCAACTGGCTTCCAGTGCTAAATGAGGCGAATGGGTCTGTAATTGATACTCTTTTCACACCAACACCACCAGCTTTTCTGCCTTTTTGCCAACACGCTTGCCATCTGCTTTCTGTATTGCATGACAAGGCACCCTTCATGCGAGTTGAACAACTTCACACATCATGGCAAGGCAGGTCAGGCAAGATGGTGAGTTTTTTTTAACCTTGGCTTTTTCTCAGCCACAGCAAAGCTGATCAGATGATCATTTCAAAAATTCAAAATAATGAAAATTAGAAAGCTGTTTAATCCCAAAACGAAGATCGATTCCAGAGTATTCCAGAGCATGTATTGAGACTTGCTCATCGGATTCTCGTCATATCAATGGAATTTCAAGCTCATTTGGTTGCAGTCACTCAAACAACATAAAATGAGGGATGGAGGTATGAGGAGACATTAGAAGGCCTGAGAGACTTGGGAGGCATGAGAGACTTGGGAGCATTAGGAGACAGTGGGAGGCAAGAGAACTGAGGAGACTAGGGAGGCATGAGGAGACTAGGCATGAGGAGACATTGGGACATGAAGAATCAGGGGAGGCATGAGGATACATTGGAGCCCTGGAGATGCAGTTAGAGTAGAGAGGAACAATTTCCACTACAAAAGAATGTCAATAAAAGCAAGTATAAAGCGTCAATCCATGAACCTATGCATCAGCACTGAAACTAATCAAGCAAACACCAATGGAACATTGTGGCGAGAGACAGATGAGGTAACAACTTTAATTCCAAACATTGCAAGTCATGCCTGCTCCCAGTCCATTCATTTGGGCTCCAAAGGATTCCAATAGGCTCTTAGGGCCTCATGCATCTGCTATGTGGGTCCCAGTGCCATATGATTTATCCTATAACTCAGGCCGTAGCAGGAATTTAATCGGAGCTTGAAGGATGCTATGCCCAAGAGATTTAACGCCCAATTTCATATCTGTTTCATAAACATGTTGTGTTTGATGTGGCGGCGCACAAACAGTTTCAGCAGCCTAACAGCAGCCATTGTGGATAATATCAGACGAGAGCAGATGCCAGATATTGCGAAAAAAAAACCTCATCAGCTTTCATGAGTGAAATGCAAATTGACTCCCATAATACATTTGCCAAAAATAGAAGAGCCTCAATTGATGACATAAATACTATTCAAATGTACATTGTTTGAAGGCAATTCTGATTGAAAAAAAAGAATTCTTTGCTAAACTTCTGACTATATCCCTATCAAGAACACAAAACTGTTAGAAGAGGCAAAAATCGAATAGCTACTGCATTGTCAACAGAACATAACAGGGCAAGATTTCCAGTTGACAGAGCGATGTAAAACCTACAACTACATAGTACATAGCAACTCCTTTCAAGCATAAATATATCCAGGGTTCCCCCTAAGGTTCAGTCGTGTGAACCTCATTAAACATGAATTTTTTCCCTCCATTTTTCTCTCTGCCAGGATGAGAAGCAATTGCAGCATGGCTAACCGTGCAACCTCTTATCTCTTCACAGTCATGGTGTGAATATGCATCACAGCAGTGTTGATCACATGAAAATAAATTGCCCTAATTGAGGGCAGGACCAAGCATCCATCATGGCTCATGCAGCAATCCTATCATGATGGGAAGTCTTGTAAAAGGTCGTACTTTCAGGAAAGACACCTCCCCTGAGCCCTGGTCAACCAACACATCCTCTGACATAACAAGGAGGTCATAATCATAGCCCTCGGAGCCATTGCTCATCAGAGCCTGTAAAGACCATCACAGCAGTTTGTGAGATGCTAAATCAGCTGAGAGGTTGTTGAGCCATCAACAACATAACATACTTTGTACATTGTATAATGATCATATTGTACTATTGCACTTTATACATCACAACACCGACAAACTAACAAATGCTGCTCCACCTGAAAAGTGCATTAGCCTCAGCCTCGTTCTCAATACAATAGTTTCCCTAATTACTAACATACATAATAGATACAGAGAACTTTGGTATGAAGACAGTACTGCTGATTGCTGAAACATGCCTGTCAGACATATATCAATAACGTCATGACACCTACCAAATACTGCTCCACCAAGCAACATCTGAAAAGTGCATTAGACTCAGCCTTGGACCAGGCATTTCCCCGACACCTGTTCGTGTCTTGCGATCATCAAGCCTTACAACTGTAGCAGTGTGTAGCACTGAACTAGCTTCGCAAGACCATCCTGACACCATCTCATCTCAGTGCATCCCTGCAGTCAGACAGCAACTCTCCAGGCTCTGAAACTCTAGAACATGCCCCATAACATATAACATTGACATGACATTGAAAATACAAACCTTCAGGTTGTAAAATCTGGCTTACACAGTTTTGCGCTACAATCATATGTGATTATGATCCAACACCTTGTAAATGACAATTTGAGCCTTGAGCCAATCACAAACACAACAATATACATTTATAGAAATAGTTTTAGAATTGATACTTTAGATAATATTCATAGATAGTGAGGAAAAAAGGAGTGTCATCAGAGCACAGTATGCAAACTAACTCTAATTCTCCTGCTAGTTCCCCCTCCTTAATCCTGAAGGAGATGGCAGGCAGTTATTCAGTCACAGCAATCAAACTAAAATGCTCCTATGAATTCAGCACAATGGCAATTCATAGCAATAATGACTCGCTATCATCATAGCATCAGCGGTGCAGCATCTCTGAGACACTGTAGATGGGGAGCTGACAACCACAAGATACACTGATACAGCCAACTATCTGGCATCATCTGGAGTCTCCATACAAGAAATCTCATCTACAGTCAATCATTTTGAGCAACAAGGGGGGTCCAATGGTGTTTTGAATGATTAAATTCGAAGAGAAATGTATGCCTTCCAACAATACAATCTCTGCACAATAAAATCATAGCTGAGGTAAATTACCATGGTGACATGCTAAAAATGTTAATGATGCAAATTCAAAATGGAACTAAAATCACATTTAGCACATTGAAACACATATATATTCCACTTTGAGTGGCTCCCTTCCAAGTACATAACCAGAATCATCAGAATCCAAATTGGTCCTTTCTCCCAAGTCATATTTCAAGGGCTCAGCAAGTGTCATTCAAAGAGAGTGAAAAAGAAGAACATGATTAAGCTTTGTAGATTCTTCATAGTCTATTTTACACATCTGAGTAAACATGATAGGAAAACCTATATTGACACAACTGAAGGCCTGCTGGAGAGACGAGAAGAGAGGCGAGGCAATTGAGAAAGTGAGCATCTCAAGATGGCCTTTACCCGAGAGGCCACTTCCCCGCTTAGTTTACTGCTGTCTCAAAATACATTACATAAAGGCCTCCTGTATCAGGCTATCAGTGTGTAATCTTTATAAGATCCAAAACAACTTGCATATCTCTTCACAAACTCTTTGTTTCTCCTTTGGTCTGAAACGTACCTGAAACAAGAAGGGACACTGCCATAATGGCAAGCTAACTTAGCTAAGTACAGACAGAAGAAGCATGCTGCAATTACTCAGTAAATTAACTCTGTGGCTAAACCATAAAAGTTGGGGCACACTTCAGCATATCCACAGAGATGTAGAGTTGCATCTGAAAAGTAGGACAAAACAATGGCTGGCCTTTGCTGAAGACAACAAAAGTGGGCAGACAAAGACAAAGAGGGAGTGGTCATCAAGTACCAACGAATTGGAACATAAATTGCAGCAAGAATATGTATTTGGATAAACTGACATCTGAAAAGTAGGACACAAAGATGGCTGATCTTTCCTGTAGACAGCAATTGGTCAGGGTGCGAAAGAGGGAGCAGTTGGAACCATAACGGCAGTAGAAGAGGCCAAAAGAAGCTTGGAAGGCAGGGTGAAGGAGAGACAATCATACACCCCAGTCGTCAGTCAACATGCACTTTGTTGACCCTGCCAACACTGTCCCTCTCCTTTTCCAATAACGAAGCAGATCCCAGTCACCTGACTCTATTGTCATCAGCTGATCTTTGATCCCATGCGTTGCCTAAACCACAGTATTTTTGGCAAGCCCTGGCCCAATCTGGCACTATACTCTGACACATGACAAGCATTGTGGGTTTTTATTAAAGGATGACAGGAGAGGTGGCAAAAAGGAGCCCCTGAAAGGGAAGGTCAAGGATATTCTGTTCATGATGAGAAATATATAACTAATAACTTACCCAATTGCTTTTCTTATTGTTGTGATAGGAAAAGCGAATGGTGAATCACATACATCTTTAGATTGTATGTACAAATGTCCTTGACCTTATTCACGTCAGAAGCCTCAAGAAAATATAGAATTGATTATTCTTATACGAACTATTCATATCCATAAAAGCACAGCACACACAATACCCACAATTGTAATATATATCATTTACAGTCACAACTTGCACATGGAGTTAGTCTTCGGAGACATCTTCAATGTGCAACGCAATGATTATCATGAATAATTCATTGAGGGCAGAACACGAGCATTGATAACCATGTAAAGGAGATTATGAGACAAGTGAGGAGCGGTGGGGCGTCTATGCAATTTGTTGACCCTTTCTAAGACCCTGATCTAAGACACATTTCTTAGGTCTGTTTTTTTAACAAGAAATGAATTACTAAGACTTGGCGAGCCTGCAGGAGGCACGTGATGACAAGTAGGGTATAAGTACCAGCAAGAGGCCATGAGGTAGACATAAGCTGATCACCCAGGGGAAAACCTTAACCATGCAATAGAAAAGCATGAGGAAGTGCTACATGTATTCTAGGTCTGAAAATATACATTCGCCAGGTTCCTTCAAGAAAAAACAATAGAGCTTTAATCTATTGGATTCCATGTGAAAGGTCATCCAACAGATTAAACAATAACAAGGTTACCACTGATGTAGGTCTTCAAAATTCCCTGACTTTTCCCAACTCAAAACCAATGTTCTTAGACCCCTAGAAATTTTGGATAGAAATTCACTGCCTTTTGTAAATTTATGTTGTGACTCAAAAAAAAAGAAAAGGGATGATGCCAGGATGGAGTGGCAACCCGGAATACACATGGATTTTTTTCCAGCATTTTCTCTTTCTGCCAGGATGAGAAGCAATTGCAACATGACCAATCTTGCAACCTCTTATCTCTTCACAGTCATGTTGTGAATATGCATCACAGCAGTGTTGATCACATGAAAATAAATTGCCCTAATTGAGGGCAGGACCAAGCATCCATCATGGCTGACACTGTTATCCTACAAATACCCTATCCTGTGCGGGAAACAATAATTTCAGGAAGGACACCTCACTTGAGCCCAGGTTAACCAACACACCCTCTGACATTACAAGGAGGTCATACTCAAGAGTCACTGCTTATCAGAGCCTGTCGTGACCTAGTTTGTGGGGAGCCAAATCAGCTGAGAGTTGCCGAATCATCAATTATGATGCTGCTACTTCAGTTAGGACACACAGCCATCCTCCCCTTAGATTTTTAGCTTTCCAGCTTTACATTATTATTCCTTTAAATAAAAGTACAATAATTTCCCTCATTATTGACATACATTAACATTAATTCAATATAATTTATACAGAGACCTTTGGTATGAAGACAGTACTGCTGATTGCTGAAACGTGCCTGTCAGACATATATCAACAACATCATGACACCTACGAGCTACCAAATACTGCTCCACCAAGCAACACCTGAAAAGTGCATTAGACTCAGCCTTGGACCAGGCATTTCCCTGACACCTGTTCGTGTCTTGCGATCATCAAGCCTTACAACTGTAGCACTGAACTAGCTTCGCAAGACCATCCTGACACCATCTCATCTCAGTGCATCCCTACAGTCAGACAGCAGCTCTCCAGGCTCTGAAACTCTAGAACATGCCCCACAACATGACATTGAGAGAAAAAACCTGCAGGTTACAAAATGTGGCTTACACAGTTTTGTACTGCAATCACATGAAGCAACCATCTTGTAAATGGCATTTTGAGCCTTGAGCCAGTCACTATCTCAACAATAGAAGGTGTTTCAGAACTAATAATAGATAATACGGTGATTGTTTGGCAAAAGGAGTATAGCAAGAGCCTAGTAAAAAAACAAACGGCTATTCTCCTGCTAAAGAAGATGGCAGTTATTCAGTCCCCACAATCCAAATGAAACACTTGAATACTCCTGAGTGTTTAGCACAATGGCAATTAATTTAAGGGAATTTTACCATAAGCGGTCCAGCATCAATAATGGAGCTACTAATTTTGAATATCAGCGTGCAGCATCTCTGAGATACTGCAGATGAGATGCTGACAACAGCAATACACATTAATGCAGCCCACTATCTGGCACAATCTGGATTATTCTGGAGCCTCCAAACAAGAACGTCTCATCTGAAATCAATAATTTCGTGCAGCAAGGGTGGTCCAGTGATATTCTGAATGTTTAAAAATTCTGAGAGAACTGTATGCCTTCAAACAATAACAACTCCGCACACTAAAAGTATCAATTAAATTTACCATGGCGACAAGCAAAGATGTGAAAAAAGCCAACAAGCACAGGAGCCAGAGTGGGGCCATCATATCAAATGAAATCACATTGAAACTCATCTACTACATTGTGAGGTTTCTATTCCTCATATCATCAGTGACCATTGTTGCAGAATCAGAGAGTGGCTCCCTTCCAAGTACATAACCAGAATCATCAGAATCCAAATTGGTCTTTTCTACTATGTCATCTTTCAAGGGCTCGGCAAGTATACTTATGATTTTAAGTGTCATTCAAAGACAGTGAAAAAGAAGAACATGATTAAGCTTTGTAGATTCTTCACAGATAATTTTACACATCTGAGTAAACATGATAGGAGCACCTATATTGACACAAGATATTGAAGGCCTGCTGGAGAAGAAAAGAAGAGAGGCAAGGCAATTGAGAAAGTGAGCTTCTCAAGATGGCCTTTACCCAAGAGGCCAATTCTCTGCTTAGTTTACTGCTGTCTCAAAATACATTCCACAAAGACCTCCTATATCCTTTATAAGAGCCACAATAACTTACAAATCTCTTTACAAGCTCTTTGTAATTATACTGGCTCTGATACATACCTGAAACAAGAAAGGACATTGTTATAATGACAAGTGAAGTATTGACAGAAGAAGCATGCTGTAATGACTTGGAAAATTAACTTTTCTCTGTGGTAAAGAATGAAGTTGGCGCACAAACTACATCAAAAGATACCCGAAGGGATATAGTTTCATCTGGAAAGTAGAATAAAATGATGGTGAGCCTTCGCTACAGACAACACTCATTGGCAGACAAAGAGAAAGGGAGGGTGGTTAGAGCCAATGAGCTGAGACACATATATCCATTTGACATAGTTATGTCTGAAAAGTAGATTAAAAAGATATCTGTCTTTGCTGTGGATGACAACTGGGCAGAGGAAGTGAAAGGAGGAGCAGTTAAGAGCCAATGAGATAGAGAAGCAGTAGACGAGGCTAAACGTGGAAGGCAGAGGCCGGGAGAGACAATCAGGCACCCCAGTTGTCAGTCAACATGCACTTTGTTGACCCTGCCAACAGCCCCTCTCCTTATCCAATAGCAAAGCAGCCCCAAGTCACATGACTCTATTGTCATCAGCTGATCTTTGATCCCATTCGCTACCTCAACCACAGTATCATTGACAAGCCCTGCCCCCTTTGGCATTATTCGACGAAATATATGACAGGCATTGTAGGTTTTTAATAAAGGGTGAAAGGAGAGGTGGCAGAAAGAAGCCCCTGAAAGGGAAGGTCAAGGATATTCTGTGCACAACAAGAAATATATGGCTCCCCAACTGCTTTTCTTATTATTGCAATGCTCGTCAAAATAAGAAAAGCAAATGGGAAAGCCATACATCCTGTGCAAAATATCCTTGACCTTTTCCTTTCACATTAGGAGCTTCAAGGAAATGCGGAATTAGTTATAGTCATATGAACTTTTCAAATCAATAAAACGATAGTGCACAGAACAATCAAGGTTGCAATATATCATTTTGAACCTAAAGTCATACATTGAGCAGTCTTCAGAGACATTTCAAATGCACAAGGCAATGATTGTCATGAATACTTCATTGAGGCCAGAAGTCCATCAACGATAACCATATAAAGGAGATTACAAGACAAGAGAGGAACAATGAGGATCTTGCAATTTGCTACGCTCTACCGGTTGACATGTAGGTTGACAAAAGTACAAGAAATAGGCCATGAGGCACACATCAGCTGATCAGCCAAGGGAAAACCCTGACCAGGCTAGTGACAATAGAAAAGCATCAGGAAGTACTATCCTTGGTTAACAAATAGCCATTTACCAGGAAGCTACAAGAAAAGACAATCAAGGCAAAAGCACCAGGGTAATTCAACACAATGCCTCCCTTCCCTATGGCATAATCAACCAACTTTATGGTTCACTTCAACGGACACTCTTATGGTCAGTCTATGGCCATTCTGATACACAATGGATCACAATGTAAATTGTAACTCGTTACTTCTAATGGCGGATTGTTATCCCGACAGTCAAATTGCATCAATGGATGAATAAACATTAGGTTAATGAAACAGCTTCCCACAAAAGCTTGTAATTATCCTAATGCAATTACACAGATTCTGTGACATGCATAGCAGGGTAATGTGTTCATTAACCCAGTTGAAGAAAATAGTAGTTTCTCAGAGACGTATCAAGAAATACAACACTAGAAAGTAAAAGAAAGAGTTCCTTGTAACTCTTCAATCATGTTAATTGAAGAAGTGACAACAGCGAATCGCTGCCTTCAAAGCCGATTCCTACTTGTGTTTATCATGTCATCTGCAAAATAAAAAGCTTCAAAAAGAGCTATATACGGGACATTTGCTGTGTCCAATTCTTCAGAGAGGATACGCTGTGAGTACCAGGTATAGATCTACAGTGCAATGGGAGACATCTGGCAACTGGCATTCAAAAAATGTTTTAAATGCGAGAACTTTGTGAAAGTAACAGGTGCAGTTGTCCTTCGTTTTCAAGCAACTTCTCCAATAGAGTGGGCTTTCCATGGTTGCAGTCTTCAAAAAGGGTCCATTTTACTTCTGGGACATTTTTACAAATCAGACCTTTTTTAAATAGTACATTATATGGAATACTTCTCTTACAAGATTAACAACTACATAAACAAAGTACTCAAGACACTCTACATGCTGCATTTAGCAGGTGGACGCTGCAGCAGCAAACCCTCAGAGAGAAGGAGCAGGTGATCTAGGAGATTTATGAGAGAAAGCTGTTGGTTGGGCTTCACTGGGCGCAACATAGCGCAGCATGGCAGATGTACCATGAAATCCTGCCTCAACATTGATCTGAACATAGATAAACTGCTGACACAACTGTTGCTTCTTTCTCCACCAATGGGTTTACCAGGGTAACTCTACAAAGCTACAGCCCTCTTCTTATGGTTAATACTAAAGGAGACCCCATGCAGGTATCAATCTATGCTCAATTGTTCATTGACAATCTGTAGATGACCAATCTCATGCCAATGCCTTGACAGATGACCGCAACACAGTGCAACAACTGCCCACAAGTGGTCATGTCTGATAACCACACTGGCATGACCACACTGGCATGACCACTCACAAGGGGGTGATCTGATCAACTACATTGCACATCTATAATATGGTTCCACGTGGTCACTAGTATACAATGATCGCTGCACCATTTAGGACGTGATCCATCATCACTCAATCCAATTACTCAATCTCTAAATTGTTTCTGCCACTCCTGGCAGGTGTTGACAAGGTCCCCTTAATATAAGGCTTGACCTTCAGAAAGCATGCTGACCTCATGAAAGCTACTGACCTGTTGGCAACTTCCTTCCTAACCAAGTATGGCTTGTAGAAACAGGATGTTAAGGGGTAAGCTGCAAGTGGAAGCTTCACAGGGAACAGCAGGACGTCCTGAACTTGCCCTCAGAATCTCAGGAACAGGGTATTACAAGTATACACCATCTTGGGAGTTCGTTGAATGAACCTTCCAAGGTCATTTACAGGCTGGTGGAAGATCGGCTTAAGGTCATGTTGTCCCAGCACCTAATGAATTAAATATAAGACAAGATACCACGACGAGTAACTCATCAACAGCTTTATGGTGACTTGAAACAGCTTGAACAAACATAGAATCTGTTTAAATTACAAAGCAAATGTACATGTAACACCATAATGTAAGGCAGCTGTAGTGCACATGCTGAAGATTTTAATATCTCACATAAGAGGGAGGCAGGTTAGAGTTGCCAAAGAGACGATAATTGACAAAAGATTGAAGACACATTGATGAAGCATCTCATATATCCTGGGATATTGCATTTTGCACAATAATTGACAGGGTCGCCTTGGGCCTTTGTTCGGTGCTAATAGGCAAATAGCTGAGGACATTGAGGCAGATAGACCAGCAGACTTATGAAGGAATAGCTGTTGGGAATAATTAGTTTCCATGGAAATCAGAAATAAGTTGACGCAATTGCCTTCTGCTCCCAGGCTGTTCTGATTCTTCTGAAGCTGTAGGTGATGTGGTGAATCTGGTGATGCTGCATAGGAAGTTAAGGCAAGAGAAACATATTGGCCAAGCCCTCCTGAGGCTGACAGCAATTAGGCCTGTCAGGTCGGCAGCGAAATGCAGGCACCTGCCAACATGCTCTCTGTCAAGGGATCACCCTTCCATTATATTGTCCAGATAAAATGTCCAGCTACCATTTATTGCAACAGAAAAACAAGTTCGTAGATTACCACAAACTCCATGAGACATCTTCACTTTCCAGTAAAATTTCTCACAGAACATTTCCAGGTATATTGACTGAAAAAAAGTTCTGGCATTAACAAAGTAAGCCAATATGAGAATTCACAGCTCAATAAAGCCTGACGGTGGATAGAGAATCTGATCATCCTCAGATGGTACTCCCAACATTATAGCTGACAAATGGCCAATGCAGGAGCTGGAAAAATACTGAAGTTTGACAGAAAGAGAAGACTCCATATCTTCAGTTTTGTGCATACTTACTATATATAGCATTCCTATATATGGGCCATTCTCAAATTTCGGGACAACGGGTATAGGAAAATTGTCCTGTAACGGAGGGGACAATGTGGTAACGGAGGGGAATTTTGATGAAAAAAACCAACTGTAGGAACAGCAACAAAAGGAAAAATGATAAAAGATTGATGTAACTATTATTTTCAGAAGTACTTCATCTCGTATCAGTAGATTTTTTGGTCCAAATGTCGATTTCTTGCTCATGATCTGGTAACGGAGTGGACGGTAACGGAGGGGAACAATTTTTTGCTTTTCGCTCATTACTGCTTTTTGTTTTGGAGATTAGACAAAATAATTGCAGAATATTAAAACCTGCCACCCTCAGCAACATATACATGAAATCGCTCTGTAAAATTATCATTGGTAAGCTTGGAAATGAAGGAAACGGAGGGGACATTTTAGTGGGACCAAAAACATTTTTTATGAACATTATGTCATAATTTATTGAATACATGTTTTATGAAGTCTGCAAGGCAGTGGTACTATGGCGCACATACGTCTGATGATATTCAGTGAAAATAGCTCATAAAAAACAATAACGAACAGAGCTATGGCAAGTAATGGAGGGGACAAAAAAATTGACTTAAATTAGTGACACGACTATTGTATCAATTTAATCAATGAAATTATACAAAAAAAAAATTGAATATGAACTAAATATAAATTCAAGTATATATTCCCCATGAATCGTGCAAAGAAACTTTGAAAATAATGGTATATTAGGAGGAAAATGAAACACTTGATTTTGTCATGTCAGGTCCAGTGACAGGGAAAAACCATTGATTTTGCACGGATTTCTGGACATAATGCATTAAAAAAAGTCTAATGAATGACTTTTTGCTCCAAATGCAGTGGTTCTAAGTAGAAATATGAATAACAGATGCAGAGTGACGTTTCCGATATTTATCGCATTCATATTAATGTCAGGGAGCTAGAGTGACGCAAATTGTCCCGAAATTTGAGAATGACCCATATTTGCCTCAACAAAAGATGTGATTTCTTTCCAATTTTTCTTTAGTTCTTGTTGTCTTTCATCATATATTTCCCGATACACTAAGTCTTCGTACCAGCATTATCTCCAACTGCCACTCAATTTCCACAAGATGACATCTGAATCCTTTAGCTTTTAGAAAAAAGAAAAGCACAAGTCCCCTGTAATAAATGGCAGGAAGTTCAATCACAGCTGCTAGGAAGATGAGACAGATGGGTTTCAAACAGGATAGCACACTTCTCTATGAAGTCTTTATGGTTTGCCAGAATTGAAATGAGGATAGAATTGATTACATCAAAAAGAAGCGGCTATATTACCATGCTTTTGCGCAAAAAGATACAATTTGAAAGATCTCCACTTAAGCTCTTCCAAGCCTTTACTTTTTGCTCAAACGTTCAAAAGGTAAGCGAGTGTCTATGGCAACATCACAGCATCTTACAGGCAAACACATAACAACAGCAATAATTCAAAAGATATAATTCAACAGCAACAACAACTTAACAATCAACAGCAACAACAATTCAACAACAACAAAACTTCAGCAGCAACATCAGCAACAGCAACAACAATTCAAAAGCAACAACAATTCAACGGCAACAACAATTCAAAAGCAATAATTCAACAGCAACAATTCAACAGCAACAACAGTTCAACAGCAGCAGCAACAATATGATGGAATCCTTTTGACTACAAGTTTCCATAAATTCAGCCCATGGAGTCTTTCACGCAAGCAGTTAGATTTAGGACTCCAGTGTGATGAATAAGGCGTTACTGAGGCAAAGAAAAAGCACCAGCCAGAGATGCATTGTTGAAACAGACACTGATAAATGTGCTGAAACCACCACCGTCTTGGTTTCTTGGTCCCACTATAACTGACTGGTTCACGGTCTAGTCCACATGATTGAGTCGCTCCTTAGTCAATTCACTAGCACACTTGATAAATTTGAAGCTTTACTATTTGACAACAATGTGCTGTAAAACATGGTGTAAATTAAGTCCTCACACACCGAAGAGTAACACAAAAAGCATATCTGGTGGAAATAATCTAACAAATCACAACAGAACCAGAAGAATTTGGTCCTAAGTTCTTGTTTGATTTAACAGAACATATCAAAATTGAGAAAAAGTTTATTCAATTTTTAAGGAATAATATGTTAAAAACTAAGGGAAACATGGGTCCCCCTTTTCACAAATTCATCATGAATTCACAATTTCACAGGGGACCCGATTCTTTATAAAACTGATTTGTGGGTAGTAACACATTTAGAGGGAGACCAACCAACATGAAAAGTATATGGGCAGCAGACTCTGGAGGGCACTTGATTCACACTCAGTTGTTGCATGTATCGATTCTTGCAACAAAGGAGCTACAAAGCTGCCTCTATTGCCTGCATCTGGTCAGTTGCATCCCACACCTTGCTCTCCCTGCACATAGCTTATTCATAGAGAGGGAATAGAAAACCCAGGGCTGTCAGATGTGCATGATGGAGGGACACCCTATCTTGCAACATTAGGGCTAGACTTTCAAACATTTGCAATCATAATATCAAAAGAGGAAAAGAATCCAGATATCATGAGATGCAGCTAGAAATTGATCGATACCCAATTAAATAAATTATTTGTGAAATTCTACTTTTTATGACAAACTTTTAGGTTTACCTCTTGTCTAAGCAATGTATTTATCGCACGACTTAGCCGCGTCACAGCCGTTGTTCACAGTGCAGCCTTAATTGATAGCTACTTACAGACAAAATCAATAAATACATGATGAACATCTATATGTAGAGACATCAGAGTCAGACTTTTAATGACAAAGGGCCTACATATTTTACAAAGACAGTCATTATGCAACTTTCCCATCACTTAAAGTTGTTATTATATCTAATATGACATCACTTAGAAGTCACATTCAATAATGGTGGACACAAAATGAAAAACCCTATAAAAAAGCAAGTCAATATTCCTGCATTGCCTAGTATGATGTTCGGAATAGGTCAAGGTCAGAGAGTCAAGAAGAGACACGGGGAAGGACATCGATGGACATGGCCAGATATCGCTTAACACAAAATGACAAGGGCTGTCAGCTGAGAGAGCAGGGCACTTAGCCATGTCAACCAAATGGTTTAGTATGCATGGGGAATCTCCAGAGAGTAAAACATCCATACGATGGGATAAGTTCGTCCATAACAATGATGGACGGATGGATGATTGGGGCTGTATGTACTGCATTTATTGATTTTGCAGGCTAATAACAGGAGGACAGAGCAGTGATATTGAAACTGTTGTCCAACATAAGCCCAGGTGACAAGGCAAGAGCAGAATTCCAACCCTGAACCCATCGATTGGCAGTCCAGCACGCTACCACTAAACCAACCCTCCCTCCCCTAATAGTAGTACAAACAGTAGCACAAAATAATAGCAAAATAAAAACGATTGCAATACCAATGTCATATTTACATCATCAAGTTTTGATATCAAGGTAACGAGCCCAAGTGGCTCTGTTTTAACACACTGTATACCAACACAGTTACTCTTGGAAAAGTGTGTCCACAATAATATGGTACAAATGCAAGAAAAACTTAAATGAAAAGTCCATGAAATCACAAATATCACAGACTCATATAAGTACTAAAACTTCCAAGTGGAGAAATACTAACTCTCTGAGAACTAGATTTCCACTTGGCAGTGAATCTCTGCATTTTTTGGTGTACACTTCCGGAATTTACAGTATATAAACTAATGCATATCAACCTTATTTAATGCCCATCAGGCACTAAAGGTTCCGTCTTCAGTCCACAAAATGGTAATCCATGTGATCCAGTCAAAATATAACAAATGTTTCTGGTGCATACTACACAAAAGATCCTTCTGGAATGACTGAGGCCAATCATATCTTCACTGTATGAGCCTCTAGAATACAACATTGTTTCTCATTCCTGCACTCCAATCATTGATCAGTACTATACAATGCAAATACAACACAATTCCCATGTAGCCTATATGACAAGTTAACATTGCTACATGGGCAAATTTATGACTTACAAACTTGTAATATTTATATACTTTGCCCTTCTTATCTATATCCACAAACACTGAAACATTTGCCGATGAAACAAAGGTTCATGATACTTGCATAATGATGTGTGTATTAACCTAACTAAAGACAGAGTAGACCTTAACAGATTTGTATTGTACCACAATAACAACTAATGTTCATTCACTATTCTCCCTTGTTTTTTTCTCGTAGGCTACTATTCTAAAAGCATTTTTCTATTAACCTTGCCGTTTTTCCTTCAATTAGA
This sequence comes from Platynereis dumerilii, assembly GCA_026936325.1. NCBI lineage: Eukaryota > Metazoa > Annelida > Polychaeta > Phyllodocida > Nereididae > Platynereis > Platynereis dumerilii. The sequence continues at coordinate 2,612,818 of JAPTHN010000023.1, read as the reverse complement.
TTTTTGAAATTAAATTGGAAGTCACCTTTAAAAGTTTGAAGAATATTGGAATATGACAAAAAAAGTGCACTTGGTCTTGGTACACCACGTTTGACATTAATTTAACAGAAAACATGCTGTGCACAGCATGCTTTAGAGTTACGGGCAAACCTTGGGGGAGCTAGCTGTGGGACGAGGCCAGTTTACCTACAAGACTTCCTCCCCCCTTTATTAAAGTTCTGCCTCTCAAGCAAGTCTCAAGTACTTATAAAATTTTATCAGAGGACTGAGCGTTTATTTGCAATATAGTCCATTAGACTTGACACCTTTATGCCTCAGAAAGTGAGTCAGTATTCCTCCTTCTGATAGATTTAGTTGTAATTCAAAATGCAAGGCAAGACAGGAATGCCGGGGTTCAGCAGATCAAGGAACTGGATCATTGTTATGACACTGACTTTGCAAACATAAAGGTTACAACATACCTGCTCCACAATCCTCTTTCTCTAAAGTAGGATGATAAATGGTTGCCATCAAGTACATCCACATAGCACTTAACTGCCATCAATTACATAACGTCCACCAAGTACATACCTGGAAAGAGAAAGAAATAAGGTCAGAATATGTTCAAAAGGTCAGGATATGTTGGAACTTCATAACAACAACCAACACCATGTATAGACCATTTTCCTGCATTACCAAAACAAGACATACTACTGTAACGTCAACCAACATGACAGACATGACATTTTTCAAAATACTATGTGTATATGCATTATTTCATCACATAATATCTAATTCATACAGCGGATAACTGTCTACAATTCAATTTTTTAAAGTGCTGAGTAATGGCCAATACGACATGATTCCCTACTCTGGTATGCATGAGTTATCCTCTGCGCTAGTTTTTCAGCATTGAGGGCCTGTGACCTTGCAAAGCAAATCAAACATCGTCCAAGGTTAAAGTCTTTGAGAAGTCAATGTGCTGAACTTTTCCTACCAGTAAAACATCTCTGGTAGGAATGTCATATCGTGAGCAGTCCACGAGACGATTGAGATAGAACGGGACACCGCGCCAGCTAACACAATTATTTGGTCAAGACAGTAGAAATAGGCAAGAAAACTGATGTAGCACAATCATAATGTAAAACTTCCTGGGCTAGATTATAAAGGAAAACTTTTGATGCAAAGTTGTAAGACCTTTAAAACGCCAGTTCACCAAGACCGCCAAATTGGTGCGGCTGGACTGGCAACAGCCCTTGAGATTTCCCCCAGAGCTCAAGGATACTGTTTCAGGAGTAGATATCATCTCTGCAAATGCCATTTTATTGAATTGGGGCTTGACCAGTGGTTTTTTGGGTCACTCCAGCTCACTGCCAGTTGCAGAGGATGAGGTCTATCTTGTCCATCTGACGGAGAATCTGAGGAGATATCTGAGGCAGCCGTGAGCTGTATAAGTCAGATGGCATGACCTGCCTCCCCCATCTGCCTAATCAGGTCAGCATCTGTCTTATCAGCTCCTCATCTGGTCTACTGGGCTTAAGATAAAAGCCAGAAAAGTGCAACCCCAGCATTGGTTTAACCCTGTTCTGAAAGACGGTATAAATTCCACATCATTTCTAAGTTCCACATCAACTAAAGGCAAGGAAACAGCTAAATAATAGCTATTCAGTCAACTCATTCGATTGTTACAGAGTTTATTAACACTAGACAAATACTTTTATTCATAATAATCTTTTTTTTGACAAAGCCTGTAGCTTTTGAGAAGCTGCAATCTCCTTATATTCTAAATTGCTGACAATCAAGGTTGCTGTTTTACAATAGCAATTTGTTGAAGGTTGCTCTATAGCAAATGAGCGCTGATTTCTGGTTTCTGCTTGAGCCGCGATGCTCCTAATTATAAGGGGCAAGACAATCAATTGGATACAGCACTCGATGCCTTCACCTCATAAATAGTCCTTGGTGGAAAGAGATTGGGGAGCAATGGAGCAGACAACTCAATCTGCAGGGGGACAAACAAGCTTCACCTTGCAGCTCTGAAGGAGTCTCACTTACAGAGGCATCTATAGCGGATACAGACATGCCTTTTAATCCATCCACAGATACCAAATTTGCTTCCAGTCATATTCTTGCAAGCATTCAAGAGAAGCTGGGTTGAGATAGGGTACTGTCTTGCGACAAATTCATTTTTACACTTATCTGAAGACCTGAAGAGACCTTATCACATCAAGTAATGATGACTTTGGCAAACATCATCAACCCGAGTATTTAAGGCAATGAGGTTTAATCCTCTTATCAGTACGCAGCTTTTAAAAGGATCTAAAATCCAGGTGTCAGAGGCATCTTAATTAAATTGGATTACACAAAAAGCTGCTTTTAATGACAGCTTAAAACATAAGCTTGTATTAGGCTAATCAAGTTGAAAGAATCACAACATGGAGGATGCCACTCAAAAATTATTGATTTCAATTAATACACCTGCGACTTTAACAATCTGATAATATTACAATTCCAAGTCAAGCGTTGCTGCTAGTTTTGATCCAGTAAGCCTATAGTAAAACTGCTTAACCTTGCATTGCATTTTTTCGAAATGAAATATGTGCCCTTGACTGACATGTCAGTAAGGACAATTCCTGGAGAAATGAGACACAGGTGATTAGGCGAACATGCAATGTCCCAAGCGACTTCTCAAGAGACAAGCAACAAATTGGAATCAACAAGCACATCTGAGCTGATATGGCGAGTGGGCGGCGTGGATTACCTATTATCTAAGGCTGTCTCCTGTGCTGACTGGTTTGCCACAGATCCCCATCACTCGCTTACTCCCTAGGAATGGCTCAGCTACATGTAGGATACTGAGATTGCCATTGACTTGAACGGAACTTGTCATTTGGTGTGAAAGATCACCCAATAAATGTGTCAATCTAATCTCATACAGCACACCAAAAGACCGCAAATGCGACAATAACGGGGAGTATGACAGCTCCTTGGCATACCCAAATTACATCGGTCCATTTACAGACCTAACAAGAAAGGTATTAAATCCAGGTTCATATGTGTACACTGTCCCAGTGCAGACCCACACTGGGCCACAAAACCGGCTTGATGCTGCTGGAAGCTCTACAAGCACAAAGAGGACACAGTGCAGACACTGAACTTGTGACAGAAGAGGTTCCTATTTGGGAAAACAGCACACACTCCGCGAACTCTTGGCACGGGATGATGGAGTGGCCGCCAAGTGAATCGGACAAATCTTAATGGAAATTCAAGTCTTGGGATCCTCTAAGGCTTCCAGCCAAAGGAGATTTTTTAGGTTCGCCCAATAAGAGAGGAGGTAATTGAAAAACCCACATTGTCCCACAACTTAGCTTGAATCCAGCACAAAATAGGATCACCATATCACTAGGGAGAACAGCCTCTGCATGGGGGAGCCACTGCTGCTGTACAGAAAAAGACTGGCAGAATCACAAAAAAGTGTCCCAACTGACTTGGTCAAAACTACCAATTTTTTCCCGTGTTTTTGGCCCCAAAAACAAGGAAAATTTGATATTTTCTTTATTGCATCATGTAATAGAGAGGTGAAATATGACGTATATGAGGTTTTCTGACTTGGATGAGGTATGCTTAAATATGAAAATCAATGGTAAAGTTTTAAAAGTTAATTTATTGTATGTTCCGACTTGAATACGCATATGGGAGGTAGTGTTAGTGATAGACAATAAAGTTGGCTTTTATTTAAGGTATAAATCAAAATTATTGAACCAGGGATAATGCTGGAATAAATGTTTTTGTGAAAGTGTCTGAACAGCACCACGCACCGACGGGCCTATTTGCGACGTTATTATTGGCCAAAAACAAAATCTGTCAATTTGACTGAATTCTACATAAAATTCTGAATCATTCAAGTTTTTAAAATTTTTGAATCGACCAATTATTAACCAATTTAGCATGCTTTTTGCATAAATCTGATGCAGAGCACTAAACATTAATCAAGGGTTGAAAATGGCACTCACACACATAACAATACTCCTATCAAATCATACGCTCTATTATATACTGTGTATATATAATAATATAGTTGAAGATTTTAGAAAATTTCTATGTTTTTAAACAGAGAGAAAAACCAAAATGCAAGCTAATGGCATCAGCAAAACTCTTCTCAAGACATAGGGCCTACCAGCAGAGGAAAGACTCTGTCAAAGTTGATTATACCAAAATGGAAGCAGAATTAGCTAATTGTAAATAAAAAAGGACCAGGAATTTTTGTCGGTGAAAGAATAAATTCAAATCAATGTTGAGAAGTTCAATACCCAACTTATGAATTTTGGTGTTTGACAGACACCTTCTCAGATTTATTCCCAAATTATACAAGAAAATTAGGCCCAATAAATAAAGAAAACTATTCAAAACACAAGAAGACAATAGACTCTAACATCTCAAAAGACCTTCAGTAAAACTAGTGTGGTAAAAATACCTGGATGGTATTTCTGGGTGAGCACATGCTTTTTTTTTTTTTCCGAAGTTGTTAAACAGGATGTGGCCACTTAAAGTAACTCAGGAGCTGTACAAATATAGAAGTAGACATAAATAACATGTTTGTATATGAATAATTAAGCCACAAAGACGTTCAAATATTGGATATTCTTTCATCTCCCCCCCCGACACATTGTACCTCGTTTACACTGCATGTAGCGGTCTTAAAAGGTCTAGTATATCTCAACTGATGACATCTTTTAAACTCCAAATTTCATTTATATATTCTAGAAACTTTAACTTTTTAAAATCCATAAAATATCAACAAATTTAGAGCACAAACAACTTGCAATTTTGAGAGTCAGGATCAATTCATGGAGACTTTTTTCCGAAGCTCATGTTTCTTTATGTTGCCAAAGCATTGTTTACACAACTAGGGCCAATTTATCTGGTTTTATCTTGTGTTTATCATGTTCAGAGACATCATGCAAAAAATCAAGAAAAAATAATCATTTATAACCAAGATAATGGCTTGGGACGCTTTTTTCACAGATTTGTCATTTTTTTCACTCTGCGACGGACTGGATAGGGGTGTCTAAAAATGCCTCTGGAGTAGAATAGGGATAAGAACTTCCATATATTTTGACTTATTTCATATCCAGGGACGTATGAGAAGCTTCTCTGACAGTTAAATCATTAATTAGAAAACTATTTAAAAATTGACTATTCTCCCTAATATCACAGGATTGAAATAGATTCAATCCAATCTGCCACTGCCAGTCAAGCACAAAATCGATAAAATCACTTCCAAGTTTAAAGTTTGTGACTCGAAATGCACCCAAATAAACAGCACTCGAACTAAAATCAATCCAAGACAAAACAGACAGACAGACAGACAGACAGATGGTTTTTATTTATGCCATGAGTTACATATATATGTGTACAACATTATTATTTTATAAAGGCACAGGCGACACTTACTTTGCCCATTAAAGGCGCTAGCGTAAGTAAAATATCACATGGCTCAGACAGTTTTTTTGTTACAACTTACAATCAAACAACAGAAAGCTACCCTAATGAATCTGAGCAATACCAAAATGAAGAGCTAATAAAAATATTAAGTATGATCAATTGATCATTGGACACTGACATTGGTGGAAAACAAGGACAAATAGTCGCAAATATGGCATATTAGAGAAACAAAAAAAAATGAAATGATTGCCAGTTTAGCTTCATACGACATTTCAATTTGCATGTGAAATAAAGCCACTCGCAAGAGACAGGGTACAACTATCTTTGTTATTCTAGTAGGCAAAAGTGCAAATGCGATCATGCCGAGTAATATTTCGAAATGTCTCTTAGGACAAGAGTAGGGCAGCCATCAAAATCCCATTTTCAGATTTCCTCGGTGGCCCTTACCCCTTCTAGTTCTATCTACCCCTCCCCCTTCACCCCGCTCACTCAGATGCTAAATTCTCCAAGTGGGGCGAGAAACAATCCATAAATGGTGGACACTGCGGCACTGCCACTAGAGTAATAAAGTGGTACATCAGTAAGCAGAAAACTGGAAAATATATATTCACACACATTTTATACAGAAAAAAACCTGATACATTTCATAATATAAGAACAAGCTAGAAATAGATCGTCTCAAATAAAATAATTCATGATATTCTTGGACAAATGTCAGAAACTCAGAATGGAAACAAAACTATCAATGAAATTGCTGGATCACCATGTGAGGCAGTCTTTTTTTTCCAAGGAAGCAGTTATGATATTACTATGCCATTCGACACCTCTGTCAGCCAATCACAAGCCAGTATTTCAGGGTAATAATTCCCATACTCTATGTTATTGTTATTGTCTCATGTTTGACCGTTAGAGCTTTGTCTCATAGTATAAGCCCGTTATTCACCATGGGACCAGGAATATGGTTATGTTTGTCACACCTTGGCTTAAACCCTAGAGTGATAAATCACATATTCCTCCCCAGTGGTGAATAACCTATACTTATCACTATCTTTAGTAAATTGAGACTCTGTGACTGTGACACTTGTCTTGGACTCATGGCGGATTCTAATTACACACACAAACAGATTGCCAGATCACAAAATACCATGAGACGTGGTAAGCATTCTGAATCGAAAATTTTTGGCAAACTGAGAAGTGATTCACCCGAAGATGATTGAACCATGGGCCAACTGCAATTTGCCAGGAGCCGTTCTTGTGCATATCTGACCTTGATAAAATTACTCGTCCCAATAAGAAGCCCTGCTCCAGGCTCTCTTCATCACATCCAAGAGGCAGATGAAATTCAACAATCAATTAGGAACTTGTCAACATGCTCCTCTCGTAAATATGCAATATTAGATAACCGCTAAATCAAATTTTATTGCTCAAGTGGCTTCTTAATGCTTCTTTTTTTTTTCATAACATCAAACTCGAAATTTCTTTTCTTTATTTCTGTCTACCCATTTTATTCCCTCTATATTTCTTATTCCCACATATTCTATCATTCACCTATTGGCTATAGTATATATATGTTATTAAAGAATAAAACTCAATTTTCAGCAAAAACTTGCATTATTGAGCTCTTTGAAAGCACTATAACATACACTTATCTCAAAATTGTAACAAAATAAAAGATGGTAAGGTTTTTCTCCTTACACATTGAATGAAACAGACGTTCCATTTAAATGTGTACAGGCCACTTTCAACAAAATACTAAAAGTCTAGCCATGTACCAAGTGCCCAATCGTTGCAAAACGCTGAAAGTTTCTCAGTCACCCTCATCCTATTTGACCTTGTTCCATCTTCTTCACCAACTTGCTTTGTCATCTGGCATATGGCCTGTTCCAGTTCCACCTATAACCTTGATCTTTTGCCTGCTGCTTCAATCCATCAATCGTAATCAAGCAGGCACCTTGTTACAATGAGCAGCAATGGCCAATGAAATCAGCATCTTAGAAAAAATGTGGCATTTGAGTTTTTCTGCAGCAGAGCAATTCTGGGACGCAGGCAAAAAAACTCATTTTCTCTTCATCCATCACTTAGGGTGACATCTTTCCACATCTTGTGAGCTGGTGTTGCAGAATCTTTAAAATTTTGTAAAGGCTGTGTAACACTCAACAGAATGTCTGGTCTATGCCACAAGTGGCGCTATCTTTACTGTGTTGTTTTTTGCTACATTTTATACATCCTCCATGATGAAAAACAGTTCCAAATTAATTTGGTTTTCACATCACAAGCTTTCTGCTTAAAACTGAAGTCAACCAAAGTCAGACTAGACACTTGAGAGTTCAAGGAAATAGACAAGACCCATCAGCAAATGCTGGACTGTCCTGGTTTCTTCCAGACAAGGGGGGAGCGTTGGTCTAGTGGTAGCATGCTGGACTGCCAATCGCTGGGTCCAGGGTTCGAATCCAGCTCTTGCCGGGTCAACTGGGCCTATGTTGGACGGCTGTTTTAAACATCCTTCGCCTCATTGCCATGTCTTCCCCCTGTCCTAACAAGCACTCTTAGAATGCAGGACCGCCCATGCATGCATCACGGAGTTTAAATGGTATGATATAAGTATGAAGATAATTGAAAATCTTTGGTACCATCGGCGACTATTGACACACGACCTGACTCGTGCCAGTCCGTCCACATACCAGTGGCAGTGAAATGCCGTGGATCCTAGATTGCACAGGACAGTTGATTGCGACATCAACAGGAGGCTCTAAAGTAGCATTTGACACATGCACCACCTAGTGGATAATCCGCCATAGTTTTCACGAAATTGTAAACAACTTTCTGGCGTGATTGAAGCACTTGTCATGCAAGTTTGGTAAGTGTCGACTTCAAAAAATACACAATTGACAGAATCTACGATGTATAAATGAGTGATATTGATACAAGAATCCGCGGATTCAAAACCGACCTAGCGCAATGAAATTGAAGGTGCCATTGCTTAAACCACTGAGCAACTGATATTGGAAGATAGGAGAAATAGTTGATTGGAAGATGCTAGACTATCAGTATAGAATCAATGCAGTTTGAAAAGATTTCTAAAAAAAAGGAAAGATGGCTGTTAAATGGCCGCCATCTTAGATTTCTCAACATGTTACGAATCCATACCCACAGGCCAATACCTGTACCAAATTTTATAACTGTAAGTGAAATATTAAGGTCACAATGGTCAGTTCAAGAATGAAGAAAGATGGCTGCTGGATTTCTCAACATGTTCCTGTCTGATACCCACAGCCCCATACCTGTACCAAATTTCGTAACTCTTAAGTGAAATATTGAGGTCACAATGGGCAGTTCAAGAAATGAAGAAAGATGGCTGCCGAAATGACCGCCATCTTGGATTTCTCAACATGTCCCTGATCCATACCCACAGGCCCATACTTGTAACAATTTCATAACTGTAAGTGAAATATTATGGTCACAATGGGCAGTTCAAGAATGAAGAAAGATCGGCAGCTAAAATTGCCACCCCAAAATGGCCACCATTTTGGATTTCTCGACATGTTCCCAATCCATACCCGAGTCCCATACCTGTACCAAATTTCATAACTGCAGGTGAAATATTAAGGTCACAATGGGCAGTTCAAGAATGAAGAAAGATTGCCGCCAAAATTGCCACCACAAAATGGCCACCATCTTGGATTTTTCGACATGTTCCCAATCCATACCCAGAGTACCATACCTGTATCAAATTTCATAACTGTAAGTGAAATATTATAGTCACAATGGGCAGTTCAAGAATGAAGAAAGATGGCTGCCAAAATGGCCACCACAAAATGGCAGCCATCTTGGATTTTTCGACATGTTCCCAATCCATACCCAGAGTCCCATACTTGTACCAAATTTCACAACTGCAAGTGAAATATTATGGTCACAATGGGCAGTTCAAGAATGAAGAAAGATGGCTGCCAAAATGGCCATCACAAAATGGCTGCCATCTTGGATTTCTCGACATGTTCCCAATCCATACCCAGAGTCCCATACCTGTACCAAATTTCATAACTGTAGGTGAAATATTAAGGTCACAATGGGAAGTTCAAGAATGAAGAAAGATGGCTGCCAAAATGGCCATCACAAAATGGCTGCCATCTTGGATTTATCGACATGTTCCCAATCCATACCCAGAGTACCATACTTGCACCAAATTTCATAACTGAAAGTGAAATATTAAGGTCACAATAGGCAGTTCAAGAATGAAAGATGGCTGCCAAAATGGCCACCACAAAATGGCCGCCGTCTTGGATTTCTCGACATGTTCCCAATCCATACCCAGAGGCCCATACATGTACCAAATTTCATAACTGTAAGTGAAATATTATGGTCACAATGGGCAGTTCAAGAATGAAGAAAGATGGCTGCCAAAATGGCCGCCACAAAACGGCAGCCATCTTGAATTTCTCGACATGTCTCCAATCCATACCCAGAGTCCCATACCTGTACCAAATTTCATAACTGTAAGTAAAATATTAAGGTGACAATGGGCAGTTCAAGAATGAAGAAAGATGGCTGCCAAAATGGCCACCACAAAATGGCAGCCATCTTGGATTTCTCGACATGTTCCCAATCCATACCCAGAGTCCCATAGTTGTACCACATTTCAAAACTCGTAAGTGAAATATTAAGATCACAATGGGCAGTTCAAAAATGAAGAAAGATGGTAGCCAAAATGGCGGCCACAAAACAGCAGCCATCTTGGATTTCTCGACATGTTCCCAATCCATACCCAGAGTCCCATACCTGTACCAAATTTCATAACTGCAAGTGAAATATTAAGGTCACAATGGGCAGTTCAAGAATGAAGAAAGATGGCTGCCAAAATGGCCGCCACAAAACGGCAGCCATCTTGGATTTCTCGACATGTCTCCAATCCATACCCAGAGTCCCATACCTGTACCAAATTTCATAACTGTAAGTGAAATATTAAGGTCACAATGGGGAAAAACCCAAACGTGGTTTACATCTGCTTTGTGGTTGCAGTTTATGCCTACTGTTTATGGTTTCACCTGATCCATTTACAGCTCCTGTATTAACCGGCCTCCGCTGCTAGGCCGGTTAAAAATGAACGTTGGAATGGCCTGGTTTGGCCAGTAGGCCTCTGACTCACATCCGTTCAGGACAGAAGCATTACCGCCCTATGCATAGCATGGGCGGTAACTAGCCTACCAAGTGCATAAACACAGGACGTAAAGCCCCACTCATCCATCCAACCAACCATCTTCCAGACAAAGTAGTGCGAGTTCCAGACACTCAGTTTCTGTTGACTGCCCACAGGAGCTCGCGAATTTGCAAAAAGCGGTCACCTTGTACACAGCTCTGCACTAGTTTTACAGCATTGAGGCCCTGTGACCTTGCAAAGTAGATCAAACATCATCCAAGGTCAAAGTCTTTGAGAAGTCAATGTGCTGAATATTTCCTACAAGTAAAACATATCAGGTATGAATGTCATATCTTGAGCAGTCCACGGGACGTTTGGGACAGGACATGACGGATGTGACAGGATAGGCAAGAAGCCTGATTAGGCAAGATAGTAGAAATAGGCAAGAATACCAATGTAGCACAAGCATATGTTAAACTTTCCAGGCTAGATTATAAAGGAAAACTTTTGATGCAATGTTGTAAGACCTTCCAAACACCAGTTAACCAAGACTGCCAAGAGGGTGAGGCTGGACAGGCAACAGCCCTTGAGATTTCCCCCAGAGCTCAAGGATACTATTTCAGGAGTAGATATCATCTCTGCAAATGCCATTTTATTGAATGTGGCTTGACCATTGACCAGTGGTCTCCTTGGGTCACTCCAGCTCACTCCCAGTTGCAGAGGATGAGGTCTATCTTGTCCATCTGACAGAGAATCTGAGGAGATATCAGAGCCAGCCTGGAGCCAGATACATCAGATGGCATGACCTGCCTCTCCAATGAGTCCCCATCTGACTTATCAGGTCAGCATCTGTCTTATCAGCTCATCATCTGGTCTACTGGGCTTAAGATAAAAGCCAGAAAAGTGCTACCCCAGCATTGGTTTAACCCTGCTCTGAAAGATGGTATAAATTCCCCATCATTTTTATGTGCCACATCAACTAAAGGCAAGGAAACAGCTAAATAATAGCTATTCAGTCATCTCAATCGATTGTTGCAGAGTTTATTGCTACTAGACTAATATTTCTATTGATGATAATCTTTTTCTTGATGAAGCCTGTAGCTTTTGAGAAGCTGCAATCTCCTTTAATTCTAAATTGCTGACAATCAAGGTTGCTGTTTTACAATAGCAATTTGTTGAAGGTTGCTCTTTAGCAAAATGAGCACTGATTTCTGGTTTCTGCTTGAGCCGAGATGCTCCTAATTACAAGGGGCAAGACAATCAATTGGATACAGCACTCGATGCCTTCACCTCATAAATAGTCCTTGGTGGAAAGAGATTGGGGAGCAATGGAGCAGACAACTCAATCTGCAGAGGGACAAACAAGCTTCACCTTGCAGCTCTGAAGGAGTCTCACTTACAGAGGCATCTATAGCGGATACAGACATGCCTTTTAATCCATCCACAGATACCAAATTTGCTTCCAGTCATATTCTTGCAAGCATTCAAGAGAAGCTGGCTGAGTATGTCTGTCTGTCTGGGTTCAGATAGGGTACTGTCTTGCGACAAATTCATTTTTTAACACTAATCTGAAGACCTGAAGCGATCTTATCACATCAAGTAATGAAGAGTTTGGCAAACATCACCAACCTGAGCATTTAAGGCAATGAGTTTTAATCCTCTTATCAGTACGCAGCATTTAAAGGTTCTAAAATCCAGGCATCCGAGGCATCTTAATTAAATTGGATTACACAAAAGCTGCTTTTAACGACAGCTTAAAATATAAGCTTGTATTAGGCTAATCAAGTTGAAAGAGTCACTGCAATGAGGCTGCCGTCCAAAATTATTGATTTCAATTAAAACACCTGCAACTTTAACAATCTAATATAATTCCCAGGCAAGCGTCGCCTCTTGTTTTGATCCAATAGGCCTATTATATAGTAAAACTGCTTAACCCTGCATTGCATTTTTTCGTAACGAAATATGTGCCTTTGACTGACATGTCAGTAAGGACAATTCCTGGAGAAATGAGACACAGGTCATTAGGTGAACGTGCAATGTCCCAACTGATTTGCACACTTCTCACGAGACAAGCAACAGATTGGAATCAACAAGCACATCTGAGCTGATATGGCGAGTGGATTACCTATTATCTAAGGCTGTCTCCCGTGCATACTGGTTTCCCACTGATCCCGATCACTCTCTTACTCCCTAGGAATGGCTCAGCTACATTACATGTAGGATACTGAGATTGCCATTGACTGAATAGAACTTGTCATTTGGTGTGAAAGATCACCCAATAAATGTGTCAATCTAATCTCATACTGTCATACCGCACACCAAAAGACCGCAAATGCGACAAAAATGGAGAGTATGACAGCTCTTTGGCATACCCCAATTACATAGATCCATTTATAGACATAATAAGAAAGGTATTAAATCCAGGTTCATATGTGTACAAAGTACTACACACATGCCCCAGTAAAGACCCCACAGAAATGGCTGGATGCTGCTGGAAGCTCTACAAGCACAAAGAGGACACAGTGCAGACACTGAACTTGTGACAGAAGGGGTCCCTATTTGGGAAAACAGCACACACTCCACAAACTCTTGGCGCAGGATGATGGAGTGGCCACCAAGTGAATCGAACTAATCTTAATGGAAATTCAAGTCTCTTGATACTCTAAGGCTTCCAACCAATGGAGATTTTTAAGGTTCACCCAATAAGGGAGGAGGTAATTGAAAAACCCACATTGTCCCACAACTTAGCTTGAATCCAGCACAAAATAGGATCACCATATCACAGGATTGAAGTAGATTCAGTCCAATCTGCCACTGCCAGTCAAGCACAAAATCGATAAAATCACTTCCAAGTTTAAAGTTTGTGACTCGAATTGCACAAAGTTAAACCTCACTAAAATCAATCATGACAAAATATCATATAGCCGAGACAGTCTTCGTGACAACGTACAATCTATTAACAGACAGCTCCAAATATGCACTACTATTTTAGTAATACTAAAATGAAGAGCTAATAAAAATATTAAGTATGATCAAAATGATCACTGATCACCGACATAAGTGAAAAACAAGGACAAATAGTCGCAAATATGGCATATTAGAGAAACAAAAAAAGCTGTTTTGGTGCAAAACATCCCTGAATGATTGCCAGTTTAGCTTCATACGACATTTCAATTTGCATGCGAAATAAAGCCATTGCCAAGAGACCGGGTACAACTATCTGTTATTCTAGTAGGCGAAAGTGCAAATGCGATCATGCCGAGTAATATTTCAAAATGTCTCTTAGGACAGAGAAGGGCAGCCATCAAAATCCCATTTCCAGATTTCCTCGGTGGCCCTTACCCCTTCTAGTTCTATCTACCCCTCCCTCTTCACCCCACTCACTCAGATGCTAAATTCTCCAAGTGGGGCGAGAAACAATCCATAAATGGTAGACAATGCAGCAATGCCACTAGAGTAATAAAGTGGAACATCTGCAAGTAGAGAACTGGGAAATACATTTACAACTCACCATATTATGCACTATCCCACACCCATGGGCCATTCCAAGCCAAATGGACCAAAATCAAGAAATTTTCCCACATCATGTTTTCCGATTTTGATGAAATTTTAACCTGATATACATGTATATGTTTAATGAGCACATGCGAAATATCTCTGATATATTCCACATATTTTGCTTGTGACAGCATTTTGAAAATGTTGGGCTTTCAACATAAAATTAATTTTTCATCTTTTGATATCTTTGAAAAAGGCTGGTGAAGGTTCATTTTTCAAGATATCGCCACAAAACTAGGCATATATCATAGTGAGATATAGAGCATAATATAGCCTGAATATAATGTAGATGATGCTTTCCATCTGTTCGCACCAGCCTGTTAAAATTGGTTCATTTTTGCGAAATTTGGGGAAATCGTTGGTTTTTGGAATTTTTTCACTCAGAAACCAAGCTTTCAATAAATCTGAAACTTTGCATGAATTGAGGCAGTATCGAGTGCTAATGATACAAATTTATTCGTATTTCTAACTCTGATACTTTTTATGCACATGAAGAATATCTCAGGACGATTCCTAAAATTGACTAATTTCAAGTGCAAAAATGGCCATGTGGGACAGGTGATAAAAACTTGAAATTTAATTTTTAAGCAGTTTATTAGATCATCTTGTATTTCTGCAAAAATTGTAGATGCATTATTCTTCATTTTTCTTGGATTAATTTTTTAGAAATTTGGAGAAAAGCCTTATTTACACTATGTAGGAGCCTTCCAAGAGCAGGTGGAACTCAAAATAAAGTGCACTTTTTTTTTCAAGGTGCCTCAAATTGCCTTCTGAACATTACAAATCAGTTTTGTTTAGAATCACCAGGAAATTTTTTTTGTCCAGTTCTTTTCGTGTGAAATCATGTCAGATTCTCAAGACTACAATGGAATGCATTACCTTATACCCATACGGGGGTTCCTGGGGGTATATATACCCACATAATTTATAAATTATAAAGACACATTTGCTAAATTCTGGTCATCTGTCACTAGATGTTATTTCCAAAACTGAAATTAATGTCAGCGCACATGAATTTTACATATTTTTCATCATATTGTGATATTTTTTAAAAATATTGATAAACGAAGATACCTTCTCATATTTAAAATCATTAAAAGGCAACTGTATCAACTAATCTCATTTACAAAATCTGTCACAACAGTCCCATATTGTTAATTTTGAACTTCTTTGCAAAAATTCACTCAACATAATTTTTTTACTATTTCCTTTTGTGAGAAACCAATATACCTCTTCAAAGTTTGGAATTATAAAAATTGTCCATCTGAGGTACTTTCAGAAATAAATTCAGCTCTTTATTTAAGGTTCCACCTGGTCTTGGAAGGCTCCTACATACTATATATATAGCATAAATAAGGCTTTTCTTCGAAATTCTAAAAATTAATTCAAGAAAAATGAAGAATAATGCATCTACAATTTTTGCCGAAATACTAGACAATCTCATAAACTGCTTAAAAATTAAATTTCAAGTTTCTATCACCTGTCCCTGATGGCCATTTTGGGACTTGAAATTAGTCAATTTTAGAAATCGTCCTGAGATTTTCTTCATGTGCATAAAAAGTGTTTGAGTTAGAAATATGAATAAAATCGTACCATTAGCTCTCAATACTGCCTCAATTCATGCAAAATTTCAGGTTGATTGAAAGCTTCGTTTCCGAGTAAAAAAATTCCAAAAACCCACAATTTACCCAAATTTCGCAAAAATGAACCAAATTTAACACGCTGGTGCGAACAGATGGAAAGCATCATCTGTATAAGCTTTGGCCAGCAGCAATTTCTATATCTGAGCTTGATCTATGTACAATTTTATCACAATATCTTGAAAAACGTAGCTTCGGCAGCTTTTTGAAATGACTTGACAAGTGGAAAATAAAAATTTTAGTTTGCAGACCTTAATTTTGAAAATGCTGTCAAATTCAAAATACTTGGAATACAGGGAAAATATTTTGCATGGCTTCACAAAACACGTACATGTAGCTTGTGTAATAATTTCATTACAATCTGAAACCATGATGTGGGAGATATTGGTCCATTTGGCGTGGAATGGCCCCCATGCAATTATCCAGCCCAGTCGAGGTTTTTTTTTTCAGGTCAGATATCAGCAAATATTCCTGACAGTGAAGAACCAGGGATGGATATCAAATTTGCAGGAATGGATATCAAATTTGGGGGGGAAGGATACCAGGTTCAGCCAATCAATATATGGATAATGATATCCTTCCCTGTCTTTGCCCAATCAAGCACTGAGTCGTGATATTCTTCCCTGCTTGACATGAGCAAAATCAGTCATCCATGTCCACAGGAGCAAACTAATTGTTTATGTCTAGACATGTTGCTTGTATGGCATGGCATTACATAATAGCAGACAACAATTACTGAGAACCGAATGAAAACAAAATGGTGCAGGATAAAAAAGTTGGAACTGGCTGAATTTGCATCCTTCCCTTTACATATCTTCATCAAATTTACAAATTGAGGCTGTGAACAAGTATGATACTTGTGGATTGAGCCACAGCAATTCCACACACAAGCAGATTGTCAAAGCACAAGATGCCATGAGATGAAACAAGCATTCTGAAACAAATGATCGTTC
The DNA here is from genome assembly GCA_026936325.1 of Platynereis dumerilii. Lineage (NCBI taxonomy): Eukaryota > Metazoa > Annelida > Polychaeta > Phyllodocida > Nereididae > Platynereis > Platynereis dumerilii. The sequence continues at coordinate 2,596,112 of JAPTHN010000023.1, read as the reverse complement.
TCAAATTTACAAGTTTCGGATGAGATTCACCAGAAGTCAATTGATTCACGAGCCAATTGCAATTTGCAAGGATCCTGTCCTGTGCATTTCTGACCTTGATAAATTTATTCCTCTTAATATGCAGCCCTGCTCCGGGCTATCTCTTCGTCACATCCAAGAGGCAGATGAAGCCCAAAAAAATTCAACAATCAATTAGGAACTTGTCAACATGCTTCCCTCGTAAATATGCAAAATTTGATAAAGGCTAAATCAAATATTATTCGACAAGAGCCTTTTTTTTAAATCTCTCTGGTTCTTACTCTGTCAAATGGGATCTCCTTTTCTGATTTTTTCTCTTCTCATTTTATTCTATGCATTTCTTTTTTCCCCACATATTCTGACCTGCTCCTAAAATACTTTATTTCAAATTGTCATAATACGAATTGTGATGGTAAAGTTTTCTTCACACACAAATGAGTTTAAATTGTTCAGGTTAAATTTGCACTGGCCACTTTTACTCCAATTAGTCTCACCAAAAATGTCAACATTGTCATCTGGAATAGGATCTGTTCCAGTTCTTTGATTTCTTTCCTACAGGTTCCTGGTCCCATTCACCAATCATCATCAAACTGATTGGTCATATGGTGTCACACATGGCTGGCAATTGCCAATGACATCAGCAATCTTAGAAATGTGGTATTTTATTGTGCTTTTCTGGAGCAGAGCAATTGTGGAAGACAGGCAATAAACTCATTTTCCCTCCATCCATCACTTAGGGTGACATCTTTCCACATCTTGTGGGCTGGTGTTGCAGAATCTTTCGCAGTGCTTCCTGCATCAATCATACCTTATGCATTCATAGCCCCTTCCCCACCAATAGTTGGGTCAATGTGTCATAAATATGACCATCATCTTATGACAAGAAAACATCAATTGCAACTGTTACATCACGAATCTACATTTTGTAACCATGTCCCTGGTAGTTTCAACTTGGAACCACACCCATCAACATCTCAGCATTTTATATGCGGCAGATTCAAATACAAATCAATATTATTTTCATGTTCCTGCAACCTCACTTCCACAGACAGAACCTTTAATAATACACATTGGCACATACTGGAATGTAGGTAGAACTGTTTTGTTTTCTATTTCAATTTTCAATTTCAAGTTCAATTTATTGACCACTAAAAACAAAGAAATACACTGTCAAGGTTCATAAAAACATTGCGGTAGGCTGACATCTCGTAGAGATGTATGTGCCATTACCAATGATGAAAAAGATTTTATCTGAGTTCTTTGTTCCTTATATTACCTGATTAATTCAGAACCATATCTCCCCTGCCCTCCCCCTTTCACAATTTAATGTGTTGCAAATCAATAGCCTTAAATATAAATTCATGGTGCCAGGAATGATGGAGACTTGGAAATAATAAAGAGGAGAAAACTACTGATCAGACAGGTTATATAGGATAGACTATGAGACTTCGAAGCTGCAATTGTCTCCAGAATAGGACAATGTTGCTTCAGAAACAGCAATAACATCCAGAGAGTGATCCTCTTTGTTTTCATCTGATGACTGAATAAACACAGAAAATGTCAGGCAGGAGTTTGTGTGGCAAACCCTGACATGTCTGAGTGATGATGAAAAATGCATCTTTTGTTGATGCAGCATCAGAAGACTTATAGAGGAAATCTAGCCAAATCTGCCTTAAGGGAGATAGTTATTAACAGGTGCTCAAACTTGGTAAAAGCGAATCTTTGGGCAGTGTAAAGGGTCCCGGTGTCTCATCATGACCAAGAATGACTATTCGTTGCTCCCTGCATGGCAAGGGCAGCATGGAAAAGGGCTTCAGAGAGGGTGTTATCCTACTATTAATTCATGGACCCGTCCGTCCATCACAGCAAAAGTATAGGGTGCCCATCCACAAAAACTTGGATGCAACCTTTTTTCACCCACTACAAGGTTTTAGGCTGGGTTTTATGTTCAAAATTTATATCTAATATTTTGCCCCTCCCCTACCCTCATTTCACGGGTATCATGCTAGTCAGAGTAAAGCAGGACTCTCAGGGTCACAAGGGATGAGTAGGTACAGCTCATGTCCAGGGAAACTGCAGTTAGCTAAGTGATCAGAAAACGACAGACTAAAGTCAATTAACCCCATGGGTCATCCTAATAACTGGTGGTCACTGGTGGTTTCCCGTGGCCTCCCCTGGCCTGTCACGCTTCCATTTACATTGTATTTTTTAAATCTCCAAGTTGACACTATCTTCGTTGGTCAAGGTCACTTTCTCTGTCAGAGAGACTTGAGAGAGTTTTGGTCACTTTTGATCCATCTTTTTCCACTGAGTAACTTTTGGAGTACTCTAGTCACTATCAAGTCACTTCTGATCATCAATTGAATTGAGCCACTGTGAATTTGGTCAGTCAATATCACGATCTTCCTTAGCTCATGGTCAACCTAGGTCACTCCTGGCCAGTGGCTGATGGAGCCTGAGATGATTGACCACTGCTCCAGCCGCCTCCTCCCATCACTTGTTCTATCCTCTCTGGCATTTTCTTTTATACTTTTTTTCACTTACCATCTGCTTTATGCCCTTTCATAACCAGCTTAATATCCCCATGACCTTCAAGCTCCTAGCCAGACTGGGGATTTTCAGAAAAAGGACCAGCTCCAGTCGAGTGTTATTTTGCATTCACAGCTTTACAATGTCATTATTTTATTTTTACCGTTTTTATACATGCACTGTCATAATTCTGCAGTACATTTAACAACATATTGTACCGATATGATTTAGCCCATGTATCAAGAACTAGCCTATATATCAAGCATTAGTCCATATATGAAGCATTAACCCATGAATCAAGCATTATGTGGAACCTATCATTTTAGAGTGACATTCAGTCACATCCTGTTTTGCCAAAGTATAATGCATTTGGAAAGGACGACTTTTATTATGTTTGGTGAAAAGTGTCAGTTTTTGCAGAGTGAAGCCAATTATAAACTTCAGCCCCTGTCAACAACATATAGAAACTGAACTGAGGGGTTTCATTATAGAATAGAACAGCCAGGAGAAAATTTAAAAGTTTGTTTTAGACAGTGACTTTGATGACTTGGCAATGAAAGGTTTCCGTCACAACAGATTACAGCACACCTCGTATTTACAGAGCCTCATACTAAATAGTGAATATAACTGTGGCTATGCAATAAATATAAATGTGTAAAATAAGTTATA